>SNQJ01S0057979.1:141431-156015 GCA_010110895.2 Picea sitchensis | reverse complement strand
GTTCCTTGTGGAGATGATTTGTTGATGATATGTTGCTGATATGTATTCACATCTAACTGATTATAAATGACAGCAATGAGTAATGAGAAAATTTTGAATGTTAACAAAGAAGTTTTTTTGTAAGAGAGAAGTTTTGGGAAAAAGATCCCCACACTCATTCACCCCCCCCTCTAAGTGTGGTAGGTGTGTCCAACATCCTCTAGAAAAATAGTTGTATTCATACCTGTCCCAACTCCATCTCCCCCTGGTTCTCCTACAGTTCACATTCCAATGGCAGGCACTAATCCTCCTAGAAATAAAATGGACGCCATAGTGGCTGCTTGGTATGATCCTCTTGTTTTACCTCAGCCTGTGAATCTCCTCCCAGTGGGATATTACCTTAAGTACATGCCCAAGTTTATAGGAGAGGAAGACATAACTGATGAAGAACACCTTTCATCTTTTTATAGTTATGCATATAATCTTAATATTGAAAATGAAGATGTCTTGTTGAGAGATTTTGTATAGATCTTTGATGGTCAGGCTAGAAAATGGTTCAGGGGCTTGAATCCTAGATCTATCGATGGGATTGAAGCTCTAGATGATGCATTTTTAAGACATTGGGGGGGGGATAAAAAAGATTTCCATTATTATATTACAAAATTCGGGTCACATAAGAGAGAAGAAGGGGAATTTGTTTCAGACTTATCCAAGAGATTTAATAAGATGTAAAATAAGATACCCATTGATATTAAGCCTATTGAAACCTTTGCCAAGATCACTTATGATAGTGCTTTTGACCTTGATGTTTTCCTCCTGCTGAGAGAAAGAAGAGCTATCTCCTTGGATCATATGCAAGACATATCCCTTGAAGTAGAATCCAATGTATTGGCAGTTGATAAGCTTATGATTAAGGTCGATAGAGACAAAAGAAAAGGTAGGTATGAAGTTTCGAGAAATGGAGAAATTGAAGGGAAACAGGGCTATAGGAATGCCTAGAATACTGACAACAGAGGTAATTTAAAGATACCAAATAATTCTACTCAGATCATCCAGATAGATTAGATAAATAGGGTTAGGGATGATTAAAAAATTGAAACCCCTCGCCAAAATAACCTAGTCATTGACAAGGAGGGAGAGGAGGGAGAAATTGATCCTGAAATCCATTGCATTGGTGATACCTCTTCATCTGCTTATTTAACTTAGTATGCATATGAATATTTCCTCATAGATAGACAACTAAACGATATGAGAAAAGGGGAAAGGACCAGTGGAAATTCAAATAAATACAACCTAAGGTCAAAGAAGAAAGAGGGAGAACATTAAATTCCTAAGAATCCTACTAGAGAAGCCAATACTGTTAAGGAAGTGGCACCAAGAAGCAAAGAAAAAGAGGCTCATAACCCTCAAGCAGTGGTTAAGATCGCTATTACAAAAGTAAAGGAGATTATGAAGCCTCCCTCTTCTTTTATCTTTGAGAATGAGACTCAAAAGATTAAAATTCCTGAACCTTTCTTAGAGCCAGTTAAGCATGAAGATTTTAAAATGTACCTCTCCAAAGTGCTACAGCCTGAGCCTTCATCTCATTCCATAGATTAAGTCAACCTCCAATATGAAAAGCCTGCTATCATACTGGAACCTTTGGTTGAGGATAGACATGACTCTTCCCCTCCTTTCTATACCTCATTGAACATCCATGATAAGGTGTTGCACAACTTCTTGATGGATTTGGGGGAATTTCACAATATCATGCCTAAAATTGTCATGGAGGATCTCGGGTTGGATGTTACAAAATATTACCATGACTTGTACTCGTTCGATTCCAGGAAGGTGAAGTGCCTAGGGGTTATCAAAGACTTGGTTATTTCCTTGTTCCAATTGCCAAGGAAAAGTGTGGTCATGGATATTGTGGTGGTTGATGCTCGCCATAAGTTTGGGATGCTTCTGTCTAGATATTGGATAAAAATATTGGGGGGAACCTTTCATATGGATATTTCATATGCCACTATTCCTGTGTTTGGAGGTGAACAAAGAAGGCTTTATAGGGAAGCTCAACTTTCTTACATTATCATTGATGAAGCAAATCCAACCAACCACCCCATTTTTGCAGTAGACATTGATCTAGGAACCAGTATATTACAACTCACAGAAGGTCCTCAAGCACCTATTGAAATCAGAAAGAAACCCATCACCACTTGTGAAGACCCTCCTTCCGATGTCACTGTTTGGAAAATGTTTTTTGATGGAGCCTGTTTCAGGGAAAGTGTTGGGGCTGGCGTATTTTTTATTTCCCCGACCCAAGAGACCATATCTTTGTCTTGTAAGATTGAATTTGAAACAATGAACAATGTGGTATAATATGAGGAACATATTTTGGGTTTGAGAGCTGCCAAAGACACGAAGATTCAGCAGCTAGCAGTATTTGGGGATGCTGAGTTAATTGTACATCAGTTCATAAATCTGTATCAAGCTAAGCACCCCAGGTTAAGGGCCTACAAAAGTGAAGTTTGGGATATTGTTGACAATTTCTTCTTGGATTTTAATATATATTTCGTTACAAGAGGGGAGATCATTGTGGCATATTCCTTGGCCATTTCAACAAGAAATTTTAGGGTTTCTTTGCCCCCAAATCTCAAGTATGAGGTTGAAGTAAAGTATATACCCTCTATTCCTAACAATGTCAAACATTGGAAGGTCTTTGAGGATGGTATTGAGATAAAACAGTTTCTTGAGACTGTGGATGAATTTTATGATTTTCATATTGATCGGGATTCTGAGGAAGGCCCTCATGCTAATGTTTTTCTTAATAAAATTGTTAACCATCATATTGTTCAGTTGTCAAGTAACCATATTCCAAATGGACTAGTCCCTTTGGAGAGATTGTTTGACAAAAATGATGTTGTTGTAAAGGTTAAAGGTTCAACTGAAGAGGCTGATGTGACTGAATGCAATTTAGGAACAAAGGAGGATCCCAAGTATGCCAAATTATCTAGCAATCTATCAAAGGAGAAAAGGTTCGAGTATGTCAAACTTTTGAGGGAGTTTACTGATGTTGTTTCTTGGAAATATGAAGACTTAAGAACATACGACACAAACATCATGGAGCACAAAATCCATTTAAAATAAGAGGCCAAACCTTTTAGGAAGAAACTCAGACAGATAAACCCCATTATGCAACCTATTATGGAAAGGGAAGTAAAGAAACTGGTGGATGCCCAGATCATCATCCCCTTGAGATATTCAGATTGGGTTTCTAATTTGGTGCATGCAAGGAAGACAAACGGGGAAATCAGATTATGTGTAGACTTCAAAAATTTGAACAGGAGATCCAAAATGGATAACTACCCCTTGTCGAAGATGGAGCACATTTTGCAGAGAGTGACTGGTTCATCTAGAATGTCTATGACTGATGACTTCTCTAGATACAATCAAATATTTGTCCTGCCTAAAGACAGAGAGAATACAACTTTCACTACTCCTTGGGGCACATTCATGTATGCTAAAATTCCCTTTGGATTCATGAATACAGGAGCAACCTTCTAGTTAGTCATGGACATTGCCTTCATTGGGGAAAGGGACAAATTTGTGGTCATCTATTTGGATGACATTACAATATTCTCAAGATTTGACAAAGAGAGTTTCCATCATATGAAGAAAGTCTTCTTGAAGTGCAGAAGGTTTGGTCTCACCCTCAACTCCAAGAAATCATTATTTTCTATGAAAGAGGGAAAATTGTTGGGGCATCTTGTGTTAGGTGAAGAGGTGAGAATTGATCTGAGCAGAGTAGAGGCTATATAGACCTTATGTTTTCCCAGATCTAAGAAAGAGGTTCAATATTTCTTGGGTAAAATTAAATTTTTGAGGAGGTTCATTTCGAATTTTGCTGAGTTGGTTAAACACATTACAACCATGCTTAGAAAGGGGAGCGAAGTGAAATGGGCTTCTGAGTCCAAAAGTTATTTCAACCAAATCAATAGGGATTTGACTGAACCACATGTGCTCATCAACCTTGACTATTCTAAGGAATTTCTAATATTTTATTTTGCCTAATTTGATACAGTACTTGTTGTTTTTCTACAGAGAAATGCAGAGGGGTTAAAGAAGCCTATTTCCTTTTTCAGCAGAGCATTGAGCAATGTAGAGATGAGATACAATATCATGGATAAGAAGGCATACTCTTTGGTCAAATCCCTCAAGAATTTCAGTATCTATGTCCTGCATTCAACTATTATCGCATATGTCCCCTCATCCTCAATAAAATATATATTGGTCCAGCCTGATATAGATGGGAAAAGAAACAAATGGATTTCCAAAATTCAGTAGTTTGACTTGGAAATAACACCCACCAAATTTTTGAAAGGCCAAGGTTTATCCAGGTTACTGGTTGAATCAAATTGCAAAGCGTTGGGGTTTAATTTCATGCACACACACTCAGAATATCAACAAACTGAGGTTGTTGATAAAGACTCTTATGCCATCCTTAACTTACCAGAATGCACCTGGTATAAAGACATCATATATTTCCTACAAATTTTGAGGCCTCCTAATGATTTGGAAAAAAACAAGGTGAGATATTTGAAACTCAAATCAATCAAATATTGTCTCATTGATCAGGTTTTGTACTGGAAGGATCCTCTGGGAGTTCTACTGAGATGTCTTTATCCAAAATAGGCCCAAAAATATGTGACTAAGTTTCATGATAGCTCATGTGGGAGGCATTATTCAATGCTTAACAATGCACCAACGAAAATGTGTGTTTCGTCAACAACTTTCCATTTTTCGTGCTTTTGTAGGTGCACGTGGGTTGTAGTGGGTCAACTAGAGTGTACACGTGGGATGTAGTGGAGCAGGGCGAGTGTGCCTTTAAAAAGGTTGTTTTTAAGAAGAGTTGTTCAGTACTAGCTTGGCCAAGAAGGAATATGAGATGGACTGATGCCAGGTAAGCATGTCTTGTGCAAATTAGGGTTATAACAGATGCCCCCTAATGTGTGAGGTTAGAAGAGAATCTGATGGACGAAATACTTTATCAATCTTTATCAACGTACCAAACCAATGAGTCTAGGGACCATAATTCGGAAGGGGCCATCTGCAAAATAACAATTGTCTCACCGAGGAGGGCATACCTATGCTTGAGATGAAATAAAATCATGGCTTCCAATCGAATACACTGCATATCCATGCCATATAACTATATAAAGTGTATCCATGAGCAATACAGAGTGGATCTACATCTCGAAATAAAAAAGATATGCATGTATAGTATCCATCTTCTAGAAGCTGATAAGGCCTGATGGCTAGAGATGAGGTCTTTAGAGCTTGAGCATCAACCTCAAAATCTTCAAAACTTGGGTAGGAGTGTAATATGAATGTACAAAGTCACTACCCAGAGGTCTTCGACGACTCGTTGGGAATGGACTAGAGGATCTTGATAATCAGACTGAAGGCTTCATTAATTTCTAACAAATACTTGATTGGACTTTCGAGATGTCCAGGCATGAGGGCAAGAGCCAAACTACATAGGGGCTGACTCAGGCTTGGTAAAAGCTTCCCTTAGACAATAGCATGACAAATGACGAGACTCAGGAAGCATGACATTGACATAAGTTTATGATGCAGGAGACAAAGCAAACTCTCCATATGTTTGGAAGAATAACCAAATGGAGGACGACACAAATCTATGTAGCGATAAAAACTTCCTAAGGTCATATTAAATCCCAGGTCTTGACAAACAAAAGAAAGGATGTGCTTTTTCCAAGGGCAACTCATTGTGTTGCCAATAAAAAGAAAATACTTTTCCCTTCCTCTTTTTGGGTATAATTGATTTTTTTATCTTTTTCAATAATTTTGGAAAGCTTGAAAAGGAATAAAAGAATGCTACGTTACAAAGGAGGATCAAGTCTCACAAACATACTAGTTCCAAGCAAACAAAACATAGTGATTCTTAGGGAAAAGGGGAATATGCACGAAAAGAACACTCGAGAAAAATCCTCCAGGGGCCAAAGGTGTCAAGACACAGAGGGAAAGTGGTACATGTCTTGCGTATAAGACATGCTTTAGATGGTTCAATTGAGAGCAACGGGGAGCTAGAATTAGGCTAAAGACACCGATATGCAAACACAATTAACAAAACACACAATGGTAACGTACTTCGATGTAATTTTAATGAGCCTGAAGAAGGTAAGCTCGACGTTTTCTCATTTTTATAGAGTCTGAAAAAATGAAAAAGGAGACTCCATTTGGGCACCTTTTTTTAAGGTAGTCTATTTGGCTCGAAAATGGGGTAAACTAGAACCGAAAATACGTCTATTCAAAACCATTTTAACCAGTGTGATAAAAACAACATCACGTGACAATGTTTTCATTTTTAAGGAGTCTGAAAAAATATTAACTATGGACTTCCTCAGGAATGTTCTTCTGGGCCATTTTAACGAGTGTGAAAGAATAAGGTCACTCTACGATCTTTTCAATTTTATGGAGTCTAAAAAGAGATTAACTATGGACTCCGTGGGGGTTCCGTTTTTGTAAATTTAGTCCCTCAGGCCAAAAAAAGGGTTAAAATTATACCTGAGAATACTCTTCTAGAGAACCGAGGCTCCTAGAGTATACCTTTGTTCATACAGTTGACCATCTAGACCAAAAAAGGGGTAAACTATTGTCGGATAGACGTGACTTCAATTTTTTGTTTAGAGAGCGTGAAGGTCAACAAGATCGATCGAAAATATTTTCACATTTATAGGGTCTGAAAAAATCTTAAAAGAAGACCCATTAAGTTTTGGGAGTCCCGAGGGTGAGGTCAAGAGTGATAAGGAATCATGTAAATGAGGGTCAAACTTGTAATTAGGAAAAACTAGTAAGGAATCTCGGGCCTATACGTCTCTTGGACTCTTGACGTTCATTACAATAGCTTGACTCTTCATATTTCATCAAGCTCGTAACCCTAATAGATTTCAAAACATCTTGATCATTTTATGAATGTTAATTCTCTCTCAAAAGGGATTATAAACCTCAGACAATGGGTTAGTAGTGGTGTGGATTCAGATAATTTCCTAGTGGTTCTAAATATGGAAGGTATGAGGAAGAAACCCCCTATCCCCCTCAAATTTAATTCAATATGGTTTAAGGAGGAGGATTTTCAATCTCTACTTAGAGACACTTGGAAACCTTTCAATCTGAAAATATTCCATTCTATAGCAACTCATTTTATCGACAATATTAAGAGGCTTAAGAAGGCCAACATTAGATGGGTAGCTCAAAAGAAATTCAAGGATTCTCTAACCTTGAAGGATGTAGACGAGGCTCTCCAAGCTATTTATTTTTCTGAAGGAGGTGTCTTCCTAACCAATGACACAAAATAAGCCTTGTTGTAGCTTGAGAATAAGAACAAGAAGTTTTCGTTAGACTAAGAGGAAGCCTTAAGGCTTAAAAGGAGGGAAATATGGGTCAAAATCAGGGATGAAAATACAAAAAAAATTCAAGCTTATACCAAGGGGTGGAGAATTCAAAACACAATATGGATCTTGAAAGACTCATCGGGTCAACCCATTAAATCCTTTGAAGGATTATCCCATATTAGGAAAGAACATTTATAAACCCTCTTCACAGCTCAAGAGAGACCTTCAATTGTGAATATTTTAAGGATATATCAATTATTTCCAAACTTTGTCAATGAGGAGGAAAATCAGGATCTGATGCCAGAGGTGAAAGATGAGGAGCTCTAGGAGATCTTGCAAAAATTTTAGAAAGACAAAATCCCAGTACCAGATGGTTGTCTTGTCAGATTCTTTCTTGAATCCTACAAAGTTCTGGTGCTGATCTTCTAAGGGTTGTGGAAGAAACAAGGGTTATAGGAAGGGTTTTGGATTCCTTCAACACAAATTTTATTATTCTAATTGAAAACATATGATCCTACCTCTTTTGATTATTTCATGCCTATATCCCTTTGCAATGGAATCTATAAAATCATTGCCAAAATAATCACAAGATGGTTAAAAGAAGTCTTTTCAAGATATATAAATGAAGAACAATTTGGGTTCCTTGAAGGAAGGAAGATCCAAAAGGAAATTTGTGTGTCTCAGGTGTTATCACATGAAGTCATCAGGGGTCATAGGTGTTTGTTATTAATATCTATGTCCGTAGCCTTTCCCCATCTCTCCCTTTCTTTCGTAGGCCAGGTCTTAAGTTTTTCCCTTCGACTGGTAAAGTCGTTGTTTCCTCTTATCTAACAACTTGGTTTCCCTTGGTGTCTTTCCTGAATGAGTCTTAGCCCTAAATATTTTATGTTTTTCTATAAGGATGAACACTCGTTGTCTTTGTTTCAATCATTGGTCATTATGTTCTCTCAAGCCCAAGGAAATTCGTCCAAGCCTCTGTTCACACAGGCCTTAGCCGTTGGAACAAAGTGAAACACTCGAAGCGGTCCATTGTGGACTCAAATATAGCAAGTGGGCAAGTTCAGTCTTCATCGGCCAAGATCCCCTGTGAAGCTCAGATTAGTGGTCCTTAGACAATCAAAATAATAAATTCACGTGAGGATTGGTGACCAGGTGGCAGCCCTGAAATTAAAGATCAAGAAAAGGTTAAGTGTCGACCGTTGGATCTCTTTGGGAAGAGATCAACGATGGGGAAACATTGCAAAAATTAGGAATCCAGAAAGTTGCAAAAGTTATTCATTCAAAATTCCGCAGTCTTGAAATTCGAATTCAATATGGGTCGTCAATCTAAAATCTACATGGAGTAAGATGTGAAAATGCGGAAGGAATAATTGAGGGATTTTATAGATAATAATAATGAAAATTTCCCGAAGGCCGATATAGCAGAAGATATCTTGGTCGTAGATCCAGAATAGCACATGGCGACAGATAGGAAAATTCATGTATTCACAATTCGAGGGATTTGCAAGGAGAAAGGCGCAAATTTTGCGAAGCACTCAGGAGTAGAGCCCCAGGTCATAGCCTGACACCATGTGGGAGGTGTTCCTAGTAAGAGGAGCTAGTGCCCATTGCATGGAGCTGGCTGATTCAAAGTTTCGAAGAATTAATTGCAGCCGTCGACTGCAAAGCAGATCCAATCGTCGATCTGAGTAAATTGATTTTACCAATCCAGGTATCGAGAGATATGGATTCAAGTGGTGTGAAGACTCCCAAGACGTGAAGTCCCAAAGCAACATTTGGGATAAGTGCCAGGTCATATCCCAAGGTCATGAGCAGGAAGGGGAAATGGAGAAGGATTTGGCACCTGAAGCTTGATATTTCAGAAGCGTGAAGGAGGAAGGTTGCGGGTTTCATAGGAACTGCACCGAAGAACAAAAGGGATTTTTTTAGTTACAAAGTGAAACCATCAAAGTTTTAAAGTGACAGATTTGACTCAGAGAACATCTAGTAGCACACAACAGCCCCTAGGCGTTAAGCCTCATTGCGATCTCAAGAAGAAGGAGTTAATGAAAAAGGAGAGGTGGTTGAAACCTCGGTTCACTCCATAAATAGAAGGCATGGAAATTCTAGTCGAGGAGACTGAACTATCAACCCAAGGTACCCCTATGGATGGATTTTCCTATAGTCCCATGCTGATCTGAGCTTGTGTGTGAAAGAAGGATGCACGCACAATCTGACAAAAGAAGGCATAGATGAAATACATTCAATAGAATGGCCAGATCACACTCCTGGTAGTCATGGAATGGTTTGAGTATAAATGATTCAGTTCAATATTTTTTTATGGTCGTCAAATGGTTGAGTAGAGCTCCCTATTTTGTAATATTTTGATGGCAAAGTTTTTCTCTGGTTATGTATCAAATTTGAGACTTTCACATTAATAGAAGTCATCTTCTCTCGTCTCTTTGTTTAAATTGTGCTAAAACACTTGGGCATGGAGGATCTAGTTGAGGGTTATAGTTTTATTGTAATGTAGGTTTGATTATAGTATTGTTGTGACTAGTTTTAGTCAGCTTCTTTGTTATCTTATTCCCCCTTACACTTAAAGGATCGAGCATGGAGGATCCAGTTGCATAGTAATGTAGGTTTTATTATTATGCTGTTGTGACATTTTTCGATTTATGAAATTTGAGTTCAAGAGTGCTCTTGAGCCTGATTTTTTCTTCATCAAGATGCTCAAAGGTCGGATTCCCATGGAAGTCTTATTCACCTCTCTCACTAAGTCTTCCTTCTACTCATACTTAAACTCAAATCACTATCTAAATTTAATGAGGTCCTCACTTCCCTATGCATTTCTTGTCTAGTTTCTGTGTTAAAATAATTCTTGTACTGAGTTTTGTCCACTTGACCTCCACTCATAAAACCAACATCGACCAAACATTATGATGGAAAATTGGCTTATCCTCTTGAAATATGAGGATGAATCTCAATGCTAACATTCATGGATTCATTGTTGGGGAACAAATTGAAGACATTTCCCTTGGATTGAATGACAAAGAAATTCTGATTTTGAAGGTGCATCAGAAATAAGTGACTTGAAGATTGCAACTTGCACTTGGCGACTCCATTGTTTTAGTTGTGTCTTCCAAAGGCCGACACATGAGGTATAATCCATAGCTTCCTTTAGCAACGCCTGAAGCTGATCCGGAGAATATTATCAAGAAAGGAAAGGCCTCTCAAGAAGGACTTTCAGCTGTTGTATGAGGTGACTCTGACGATTTACATTATTCTTCTTTTAAAACTCGAGTAGTTGTATCTAATTATCCTTTTATATCATCTACTGGAGCTTCCAGAAGTTTAAATTTTGGAATCTTTCCTGCTGCACTTCCCCATTATAGTATTCAATTGGAAGGAGAAAGTTTTGAAACTCCTGTTTCCCCTGATATTCTAAAGTGATTTAGACCCAGAAGCTTAGAATATTTTCCCACTTTGAGATTTCCTACTCCTACTCCTATTAAATTTGTTGTATCCAAAGAGGGGGGAACTTATTTTCCTTTGAAAATTATATCATTCTCCCCCAACACTCAATCGTTTCCCCTTTCCCCCAGAAACACAACTGCATTTGTATCTATCCCAACTCCATCTCCCCCTCGTTCACCTACAATTCACATTCCAATGGCAAGTGCTAATCCTCCTAGAAATAGAATAGACACCATAGTGGCTTCTAGGTATGATCCTCTTGTTTTACCTTAGCCTATGAATTCCCTCCTAGTGGGAGATTACCTTAAGTACATGCCCAATTTTACAGGAGAGGAAGACATAACTGTTGAAGAACACCTTTCATCTTTTTACAGTTATGCAGATAAACTTAATATTGAAAATGAAGATGTTTGGTTGAGAGTTTTTGTACAGAGGTTTGATGGTGAGGATAGAAAATGGTTCAGGGGCTTGACTCCTAGATCTATCGATGGGATTGAAGCTCTAGATGATGCATTTTTAAGACATTGGGGGGGATAAAAAAGACTTACGTTATTATATTACAAAATTCGGTTCGCTTAAGAGAGAAGAAGGGTAATCTGTTTCAGACTTCTCCAAGAGATTTAATAAGATGTAAAATAAGATACCCATTGATATTAATCCTACTCAAACCTCTTCCAAGATCACTTATGCTAGTGCTTTTGACCTTGACATTTTCCTCCTGCTGAGAGAAAGAAGAGATACCTCCTTGGCTCATATCCAAGACGTAGCCCTTGAAGTAGAATCCAATGTATTGGAAGTTGATAAGATTAGGATTAAGGCCAATAGAGACAGAATAAAAGGTAGGGATGAAGATTCGACCTCAAGTTCCTCTGTTTCCCACCCTCAAGTCGATGAGTTAACAAAAATAGTGAAATCACTTTCTGCAGAAATGGAGAAATTGAAATTTGAAGGGAAACAGGGCTATAGGAATGCCCGAAATACTAACAATAGGAGTAATTTCAAGAGACCAAATAATTCTACTCAGATCATCCAGATAGATTAGATAAATAGGGATAGGGATGATCAAAAAATTGAAACCCCTCTCCAAAAAAACCCAGCCATTGACAAGGAGGGAGAGGAGGGAGAAACTGATTCTGAAATCCATTGTATTGGTGATACCTCTTCGTCCCCTCATTTAACTCAGCCTGCATATGAAGAGTCCCTCATGGATAGACAATTAAACGATATGAGAAAAGGGGAAAGGACCATAGGTAATTCAAATAAATACAACCTAAGGTCAAAGAAGAAAGAGGGAGAACCTAACATTCTTGAGCATCCTACTAGAGCAGTCAAGCCTACTAAGGAAGTGGAAATAGGAAGCAAAGAAAAATAGGCTCATAACTATCAGACAGTGGTTAAGATCTCTATTACATAAGTAAATGATACTCTAAAGTCTCCCTCTTCTTTTATCTTTGAGAATGAGATTCAAAAGATTAAAATTCCTGAACCTTTCTTAGAGCCAGTTAAGAATGAAGATTTTAAAATGTACCTCTCCAAAGTGTTGCAGCCTGAGCCTTCATCTCATTCCATATATTCAGTCAACCTCCAATATGAAAAGCCTGCTATCATACTGGGACCTTTGGTTGAGGATAAACATGACTCTTCCCCTCCTTTATATACCTCATTGAGCATATATGATAAGGTGTTGGATAACTTCTTGATGGATTTGGGGGCAGTTCACAATCTCATGCCTAAACTTTTCATGGAGGAGCTCAGGTTGGATGTTACAAAAACTTACCATGAACTGTATTTGTTCGATTCCAGGAAGTTGAAGTGCCTAGGGGTTATCAAAGACTTGGTTGTTTCCTTGTTCTAATTGCCAGGGAAAAGTGTGGTCATGGATATTGTGGTGGCTGATGTTCCCCATAAGTTTGGGATGCTTCTGTCTAGATATTGGATAAAAATAGTGGGGGAACCTTGCAGATGGATCTTTCATATGCCACTATTCTTATGTTTGGAGGTGAACAAAGAAGGATTTATAGGGAAGCTCAACTTTCTTACATTATCAGTGATGAAGCAAATCTGACCAACCACCCCATTTTTGCAATAGACATTGATCTAGGAACCAGTATGTTACAACTCATTGATGGTCCTCAAACACCTATTGGAATCAGAAAGAAACCCATCACCACTTGTGAAGACCCTCCTTTCGATGTCTCTATTTGGAAAATGTTTTTTGATGAAGCCTCTTCCAGGGAAAGTGTTGGGGCTGGCATAGTTTTTATTTCCCCGACCCAAGAGACCATATCTTTGTCTTGTAAGCTTGAATTTGATACAACGAACAATGTGGCAGAATATGAGGCACTTGTTTTGGGTTTGAAAGTTGCCAAAGACATGAAGATTAAGTAGCTAGCAATATTCGGGGATGATGAGTTAATTGTACACCAGTTTTGAAATCTGTATTAGGATAAGTACCCCAGGTTAAGGGCCTACAAAAATGAAGTCTGGGATATTGTTGATAGTTTCTTATTGAATTTTAATATATATTTTATTACAATACGGGAGAACACTGTGGTAGATTCCTTGGCCATTTCAACAAGCAATTTTAAGGTCCATTTTCCCCTGAAGCTCAAGTATGAGGTTGAAGTAAAGTATAAACCCTCTATTCCTAACAATGTCAAACATTGGAAGGTCTTTGAGGATGATATTGAGATAAAATAGTTTCTTGAGATTGTGGATGGATTTTATGATTTGCATATTGACCAGGATCAGGATTCTGAGGAAGGCCCTCATGCTGATGTTTTTCTTAATAAAATTGTTAACCATCATATTGTTCAGTTGTCGAGTAACCATATTCCAAATGGACTAGTCCCTTTGGAGAGATTGTTTGACAAAAATGATGTTGTTGTAAAGGTTAAAGGTTCAATTGAAGAGGTTGATTGGACTGAATGCAATTTAGGAACAAAGGAGGATCCCAAGTATGCCAAATTTTCTAGCAGTCTATCAAAGGAGAAAAGGGTAGAGTATGTCAAAATTTTGAGGGAGTTTTTTGATGTTTTTTCTTGGCAATATGAAGACTTAAGAACATATGACACAAACATCATGGAGCATAAAATCCATTTGAAATAAGAGGCCAAAACTTTTAGGAAGAAATTCAAACAGATAAACCCCGTGCTGCTACCTATTATGGAAAGGGAAGTAAAGAAACTGTTCGATGCCCAGATCATCATCCCCTTGAGATATTCAGATTGGGTTGCTAATTTGGTGCATGTGAGGAACAAAAACAGGGAAATTAGATTATGTGTAGACTTTAGAAATTTGAACAGGATATCCAAAAAGGATAACTACCCCTTGTTGAAGATGGAGCACATTTTGCAGAGAGTGACTAGTTCATCCAGAATGTCTATGATTGATGGATTCTCTGGATACAATCAAATCTTTGTCCTACCTAAAGACAGAGAGGAGACAAATTTCACTACTCCTTGGAGCACATTCATGTATGCTAAAATTACCTTTGGATTGATGAATGGAGGAGAAACCTTCTAGTGATACATGGACATTGCCTTCATTGGGGAAAGGGACAAATTTGTGGTAGTCTATCTGGATGAAATTATAGTATTCTCAAGATTTGATAAAGAGCATTGTCATCATATCAAGAAAGTCTTCTTGAAGCATAGAAGGTTTTGTCTCTCCCCCAATCCCAAGAAATCGTTATTTTCTATGAAAGAGGGAAAATTGTTGGGGCATATTGTGTCAGCTGAAGGGGTGAGAATTGATCC
>SNQJ01S0057979.1:122665-134322 GCA_010110895.2 Picea sitchensis | reverse complement strand
TGCTCACAGTAGTGTGTACACTCAGGCTATCATAAGGCAGCCCACGTGTAGACTCGGGCTATCATAGGGAAACCCACATGGACGCAGGGCCGACCTTTTAAAGGCCGATGCCCCTCCAAAAAATGAACTTAAATGCATAAAGAAAGAATTAAATTGCAAGAGGGGGTAGTGTATACTTACTTGGTCCAAGCGGATGGTCGTTTCATCCACTAAGGCTCCCAAAATCAACTCTTTTCACAAAGGGGTATTTTTGGCTTCTAGTCAATTTCTCAATTAGGAATGGTGATAATGAGCTGACAGCTTCTATTTATAGACCTTTTGGCCTCTTTTTGTCAATATTTGGACCCTTTTGTCATTTTTTCTAAACTAAAAATCATATAGTATGGTTCAGGGGTTTTCTTTGGATTGCCACGAGAAGTGTTCTTTGGGTATTGGGAAACCTTTTAGAGTTTTGGGTCATTTTGAAGGTCCTTTGGTAAAAATCCAATTTTTCTAACTCATTGCATTTAAGATAGGATTCCACCTCCACTTTCTGCATCTTGTTGTCTTTTATGCTTTTCCATAGGATCAATCCCACCGAGTTGTGACATGGAACCATCATTGTTGCTTTAGGAGTGGCATACTTTAGTGGTAGAGCCTACCTTAACATGGATGCCCTAGGTAGATCCTAGTTGTATTTCAGTGTCCATGTTGTCACTAATGACTATAGGCCCGGGAGTCCTTACTAGTTTTTCATGATTACAAGTTTGAGCCTCATTTGCATGATTCCTTATCACCCTTGACCTCACCCTTGGGACTCCCAAAACTTAATGGGTTTTCTTTTAATCTCTTTTCAGACCCTCTAAATGTAAAATGATTTATGAGTGATCTTGTTGACCTTCATGCTCGCTAAACTAAAATTTGAAGTCGCGCCTATCTGGCAGTAGTTTACCCCTTTTTCAGTCTGGATGGTCAACTATACGAACAAAGGTATACTCTAGAAGCCTCGGTTCTATAGAAGAGTATTCTCAGGTATAATTTTAACCTTGTTTCGGGCCTGAGGGACTAAATTTATGAAAAAGGAACCCCCACGGAGTCCATAGTTAAGCTCTTTTCAGACTCCCTAAAATTGAAAAGATCATCGAGTGACCTTATTCTTTCACACTCGTTAAAATGGTATAGAAGAACATTCCTGACGAAGTCCATAGTTAATATTTTTTCAGACTCCTTAAAAATGAAAAAATTGCCGAGTGATCTTGTTTTTATCACACTCGTTAAAATGGTTTTTAATAGACATCTTTTCGGTGCTAGTTTACCCCATTTTCTAGTCGAATAGACTACCTTCAAAAAAGGTACCCCAATGGAGTCTCCTTTTACATTTTTTCAGACTCTCTAAAAATGGAAAAATGTCAAGCTTACCTCATCTGGGCTCGTTAAAATTACATCGAAGGACGTTACCATTGTGTCTTTGTTAACCACATTTGCATACCTACGTCTTTGGCCTAATTTCAGATCCCTGTTGCTCTCAACTGAACCATCTGAAGCATGCCTTATACGCAAGCCCTGTAGCACTTTGCCTCTGCATCTTGACACCTTTGGCCCCTAGAGGATTTTTCCCGAGTGTTCTTTTTCTACATATGCCCCTTTGGCCTGAGCATCCCTGTGTTCTGTGCACTTGGAACTAGTATGTTTGTGACACTCGATCCTCCTTTGTAACGTATCATTCTTTTATTCTTTTTCAATCTTTCCAAAATTATTGAAAAAGACAAAAAAATCAAATATACCCAAAAAGAGGAAGGGAAAAGTATTTTCTTTTTATTGGCATCACAATGAGTCACCCTTGGACAAAGCACATCCTTCTGCTTTTTCGTCAAGCCCTGGGATTTAATATGACCTTAGGAAGTTGTTCTCACTACATAGAGTTGTTTCCTTCTCCGTTTGGTTATTCTTCCAAACATATGGAGAGTTTGCTTTGCCTCTTGCATCGTGAACTTATGTCAATGTCATGCTGCCTGAGTCTCATCATTTGTCATGCTATTGTCTAAGGGACATTTTTACCAAGACTGAGTCGGCCCCTCTGCAGTTTCTCTCTTTCCCTCATGCCCGGCCCTCCCGAAAGTCCAATCAAGTCTTTTTTCAAAAGCAATGAAGCCTTCAGTCTGATCATCAAGATCCTCTAGTCCATGCCCGACGAGTCGTCGAAGACCTTTGGGTAGTGAATTCGTACACTCATATTACACTCCTACCCAAGTTTTGAAGATTTTGAAGTTGATTCTCAAGCTCTGAATACCTCATCTCCAGCCATCAGGCCTTATCAACTTCTAGAAGATGGATACTATACATATATATCTTTTTTTTATTTCGAGATGTAGATCCATTGTGTATTTCTCATGGCTACACTTTATATAGTTATATGGCAAGGATCTGTAGTGTATTTGATTGGAAGCCATGATTTTATTTCATCTCGAGCATGGGTATGCTGGCCTCAGTGAGACAATTGTTATTTTGTAGTTGGCCCCTCCCGAATTCTAGTCCCTGGTCTCACTGGTTTGGTACGTTGATAAAGATTGATAATGTATTTTCATCCATCAAATGCTCCTCTGACCTCACACATTAGGGGGCATCTGTTATAACCCTAATTTTCACAAGACATGCTTACCTGGCATCAGGCCATCTCATATTCCTTCTTGGCCAAGCTAGTACTGAACAAATATTCTTAAAAACACCCTTTTTAAAGGCACATGTGCCCTGCTCCACTACAGCCCGTGTGTACACTCTAGTTGACCCACTACAACCCACGTGTACCTACAAAATCACGAAAAATGGAAAGTTGTTGAAGGAACTCACAGTTTTGGGTAAGTTAACTAAACCTTTCGACCATGCATTTCCAGTCACTCGACTAACTACCTAGCTCCTTCTAGTCTATAAAAGAAGGGGTAGGGGTCCCATTTGAAAGGAGGAAAATCATAGTAAATAAACTCTACCCTAATTAGCATTCCCCTTGACTCAACCTTTTCCAACTATTGTGTGAAGAGAAGCATATACAGAAGCAGTTGGAGCATAGTTGAAGGGGAGCCTAGGACCATATTCAAGGAGCAGTGTTCGATCTCACTATTGTAAGGTATTCGCGTGAGCTTAATAAAAGAAGTACTTTTCTCATCCCGCCATATGAGGTTTTCATTGTTTGAATATTGATTACGTGTTGATTAAATCTCTAATCCATTAGTTCATAGATCAAATGCATGTGGAGTTCTTCCTTTGTCTTTTGTGAATGTAGGTCATCATTGGGAGGAGAGTTGCAGTCAAAGAGTGACCAAGCATTAAAATGGATCGACATCGAACAAGGAAAATAAGGTACGATGACTTGATCTCTTTAACCTTGTATTTACATATGAATAATGGGGTTTAGGCATGGGATGATGATAGAAAGTAGGAAGCTTTAGGTCATTTCTTCATGCACGATAAAACCCTTAGTGCTAGTTCGTAGGAGATATTTCTAACCCACAACAAGAAGAGTTTGGGGAACATTTAAGAGAAAAAGAGGATTGACATTATGTTATAACTATAGAAGGTCGGGACATCTTGCTAAGGAATTCCCTGGCGTAGGTCTTATTTGTGTTTTTTGTAAGATTATTGGTCATGAGGTTGAGGATTGTCCAAGTATGATTTCTAAAGTCAAAAGGATGAACATAAGATAAGAAAACTATGAAGAAAGTTAATAGACTAAGGGCATGTTAGGGAGTCATAAAGAGAACAGGTCAGAGAAAGTCTAGACTACATTATTACAGTTGAAAGAAATGATGGATGTTCACAAAGATGTCAGTTTACCAGAGATACTGAGAATAAAATAGCGCATAAGTGCAAGAATAGAAGACTTCAACATAGATTGTGTCTTGGATGAAGCAACACAAGTGTATATTATGACAAAAGACACTGGGGAAATTTTGGGAAAGCCTACTTTGGTACCTTCATTGGGAAGGATAGGCTTGTTTAAGGGTAAGATGATAAATTTGTGTGGAAGAATAACTAATATACCTATTATTCTTCATGGAACATAGACTGAAGAGTAATTTGAATTCATTAAGTTTGTTGGGGACAACGCCCCTTTCCCACTTTTGCTAGGTAAGACTTGGATTGAGAAAGATCAAATAAGAAGGAAAGTAGAGGAAGAGGCAACAGAAAAGAAAAATCAAGAACTAAGGGATTTCATAGCTAGAAAAATAGATCGACTAATAGAATAATGAGAGGATAAGTCGAAGCAACAAAACAAAGTAACTACGCAGGAGGGACATAAGGCAAGAGAATTAGTTGTCAAGGTTGAAAGAATGCAAGAAGGATTGAAGAACCTATCTATGCAAGAAAGAATTATATCCACCTAGAAAGTATTAAGAGAAGGGATATTAACTTCAAACCCTTTGAGGGCACCTCAATGGTGTGAATTCACTGCACTAGGGGAAGATAAGAATAAAAATGAAAAGACAATCCCATAAATAGTTAGAAAGAATCAGATCACAAAGAAGAAGGAAAGGAAGCTAAATAAAAATAAAGCTAAGTTGGACAAGTTACAAGAAGCTACAGAGAAAAGATGGAAGACTTTGTAGACTGGGACCTCGCAATAGGCAGGTTCGCAGGATCTAAACCTCGCTGGAACAACAGGTCTGTGTAGAATGGGACTTCTCCCTGGCGAAGTTATATGACCGTTGGAGGAACCCCGACCATTCGAATGATGCTCTAGAATGGTTATAAAATGCATTTATGGGTTGATGGACCGCTTTTGGACATTGAGACCGCCATAACAAACAAATTTACATTGATGGAAGCATTTCTTGGCCATTGAAAGATCCATTACGGTACCCCACTTATTTAACTTGTTGGTCGCTATGCCAAGACCACTTTTTTCCACCCGTGATTAACTGAGATGAGAAGATAATTTTCCATGTGTCGATTTGTGCTATCTGAAACTAGACCCCGCCTGTCTGCTTATCTACCCCTCCTATCCCCTCGACTACCCTGAC
This sequence comes from Picea sitchensis, assembly GCA_010110895.2. Classification (NCBI taxonomy): domain Eukaryota; kingdom Viridiplantae; phylum Streptophyta; class Pinopsida; order Pinales; family Pinaceae; genus Picea; species Picea sitchensis. The sequence goes on along the minus strand of SNQJ01S0057979.1, from coordinate 129,328 downwards.
CTGTCTGTTTAAAATTTAGAATGTTGAGCGAACCTAGTGAGTTATATAAGTTTGTCAAGGAATTCCTAAATAATCTAATGGCCGAAAGATCGATATATGAAGGTGTCCAATTATCATCGACTAGGGGATTGCAGGATTCCCCTTTGACTAGACGTCGTTCTAGCCATGTCAACCCCTTGACTGAGCAGTGAAGTAAGCACCACGGTGATCTGGCTAATGCGAAACAGATCCCATAAATCCTACCAGATGATATCCCACCTTTGGATGGCATTGTTAACCATGACAACATCCCTTGATATTGTGAGTACATCATGTTCATCACATACATTCTGAAAGGAATACGCGTAGTCGAGAGTCAGTTAGGACAAATCCCACTATTGAAGAACAACGACTTCAACTTGGGAGACCGAAAGAACTATGCCATGTTGGCACCGCATTTCTATCTCATGAACTCAACTGGGAAGAATCCTCGCCTCATCTCACAACCATGGATTAAGGGGCTGGCGTAGTCCAACATGATGAATGTGATGAAGATCCCACATTTGTTCCGCCACTAGGAGGTTAATGCTTGCGTTAAACTCCTTCTGTCGTGATATAATGGGGGATACTTGTGGCTTGACAGAAGGATTAACGTGGATCCAACGTTGATCCACCAGATCCTAGGTTTGAGTGTGAAGGGTCTAGACCCTCAACAGTTTTACCTAGACAAGGCCTTAGATCATTCCCTAGCACAGCGCGTCAAGGAAGCTTATGGAGAAGTAGAGAAAGGAAAACAAGGTTACAAGGTAGCCTCTATACAGGATGGTGTAGTGTGCCTCACTTTCCAAATTCTGGTTGGACATCTCATAAGGAATAACCATCCCACACAGGTCACCGGGTTTGTGGTGGACATCATAGGAAAATGTGTGGATGACATGCAGATGAACTGGGCAAACTACCTTGTCAATGAGCTAGAGAATAATTATCGTGAAGCTAAGGACTTGGGATATGAATTCCATTATAGTTGGTTGATCATTTTGATCGCATTTGTCACTTGGAAAGTTCCTGAAGGAGCCACCTTCCCAAAGATCGAACCCCCAGAGACGTTGTCCGCTCGGTTTTCCACCCTATGGTATACCAACAACATGACGAAGGAGTGGCAGTCTAATGTCATGTTTCATGCATACTACCAATAGTTGAAGTTCTCCATCGAATCATTTTCATGCATGACATCGCTCACCCTACACCGATACTAAACAATAGCAAATTTCTATGCTAATCATCATTTCATCTACATCACTGCACACAAAGACGAGAACCAGGAAGAGTTACAATTGTACTACAAACTGACAGATGAAGATATGGAGTAGATTACAAAGGATTGGATGGAGTAATTTCTTGTACCTGTCACTGATGAATAACTCTCTGACACTAACACCATAGGAAGCCCCATAGTTACCTAGGTTGAGCATGTCGGACATTCTAGCAGGACGAATAAGAAGAAAAAGTAGGAAGAAGTCCAGGATACAGAGAGTGATGAGGAGGACAATGCTTCTGAAGATAATGCATCTGGATCTCTAGTAGGAGGATGAGACAAAGAAAATAGACAAGGAGGAGGGAATGAAGGAGAATATAAAGGAGGAGGTGAGGCTACACTGCCTGAAGACCCCCCTACTAGAATTATTATTAACACCACAAAAGAGGAAGGTTTATTCAAAGAAACCTTCAGCAAGGAAGAAAACGTGCACTAATAAGCCCAAGTTGGAGGCCACGCTCACAGAGGATGATATTAGTCTAGTCCACAGAGCTATGGAGGATGCTTCCAAGGACATATTGTAGAGATATGACGAGAAGAAGGAGGAGCTATATGGAAGTATCAAAAAGGAATTAAAGGAAGTACAACAAGTTGTTTGTTTGTTCCATGTAGTACCTACTGTGCCTTCTTCATCACAAATTACAGAATTGGGGGATGAAACATCCCAATTGAGGTAACTTGTAGATGCGAAAGAAGCTCGGCTTTAGAGATTCTAGGAAGAGAAGGAGAAGGCTAAAGATTCCTTGAAACAAGAGAAATATGAATCCTTAGAAAAATTATGAGTAGCGTGGTACAGTGTATCTACCTATGAAAGTGAGAGAGAAGAGTTTAGGCAATAATTCAAAAGGAAAAAGCCCAACTACAAAGGGAAAAGGAGCGGATACTTGCAGAAAAGAATATGGTCAAAGAAATGGTAAATAAATCATGTCACTTTGTTCCAGGCATGGTACAGGAAGAGAAAGAAGTGGTTGAAGCACAAATAGTGAAGCTCCTAGATACCCTTAAGAAGCTTCAGGCTAGAATAACAGAATTGGAGGCCCAAGCAAAATCGAGCACTCCGCAAGAGGTGCGTGACTAGAGGGAGGAGACTTCTAAGAGAACCATAGTAAGGATAATATCCCTCACTTCAGAGTGCAAACAATTGAGTGATAGAAGTGCACATATACATGACCGCCTCGACAAGGATCCAGAGATAAGAAAGTTGGAAGCGCAGTTACAGGAGGCGCAACAAGATGCATTCTTTCATGTAGGCACAGATGAAGCTGCTCACTGTCATAGAAAGAATGAAGAGATCCTAGGATCAGGGTGCAGTACAACAATAGATCACTGCCCTCCATGGAAAGGTAATGGAAGCCACGCAGAAGTTGCAACCTATGAAGGATGAATCCTGCAAGGTGTTCGAAGATATTGATGGACAAGGCTTGTAATTGGACCGAGTAGTTGCATTAGTAGAACAATGGCTGGAAGGGCCTGTTACAGAGAAGATGATCCAGGAGCTCACTAAGAAGGAGGCTCAGGTGAAGAAGCAAGTCGAAAAAGCTCGAGTTAAGCTCAAGGCCTTCGAAGCAGCATTATAGAGGCCTGAGTGACTCGAGACGAGTTATAGGTGAGTGTTGGGGGCCTCTTGGCCCTGTACCAAGTTTTGAGGAAACCTTGGTCAAATTTGGCCCATGTTTTGTCTTCAACACTCTAGTCGAAGAAGGAGTTCCCAGGCAGAGATGAGCTCATGGATCTCACTTATTTTGAGGGCTATGTGAACCCAGTAAGGGTTCCTCTAGGGTTTTTGTAATGGGTTTATGCTATGTCATCCCATGGGATTTTCCCATGTTTAGGCCTTATTGTAAGGGGTTGTAAGACTATAAATAAAGAAAAATGTATTGTAGAAGTAGATATTGGCATAGCTAAGTGCAAGTAATTCGAGTTTATTTGTGTAAAATAGTGTATGTATGTTAAGGCTTTGTGCTTGATAGAGAGTTGTCTCTGTGCATTGACCTAGTTTTGGAAGGATGATCTAGTGCTTAGTGCACAGATCTCCTATCTGGTGCAGAGTTAGACTTTGTGTCTTAGTGCACAGGAGCGATTGAATGTAATATATTGGTAGATAATAAATAAGTGAAGAAGTTGGTGGATGTATCCCCACACTAGGGTGAACCACGTATATCTTGTGTCTTTGGTTTTCTTTGTGTTGTGTTGTTTATGTTATGAATCTGCTCAGTGCCTTGATTATTATGTATGATGGATAGATCTGTTGTTTCTTAGTGCTTTACCTATGTTAAGGATGAATGAATGTTATATCTAACTTATCATGCTAATTTCTAAGTGCCCAGAGTATATAATCATTCATTATTACTGCATCGATCGATCTTTGACTAAATTTTGTGGTGTTAATTAAGATAAGAAACTAATGCATGTTAATCATAAGTGTTAATAAACTATTGTGTGAAGTGTTTTTATCAAAGATCTATGTCCCAAGCTAGTTACATGCACCTGCATCCTATAACCCCCCCTTCTTCTACCTCGAGTGAGACTTCGCCTGCTTTGCAGGAGTTTTCGAAAGGGCTAGTAATATGGGTTTTGTTGGTGCATTTTTAGGCATTGAAACCTAGGTCTGCCCCTATGCCAACAGGATCGCAACGAGGCTTAACACCTAGGGGTTGTTGTGCACTTTTATTGGTTCTATGAGTTGAATTTGGCTTGTTAAAAATTTGATGGTTTCACTTTGTAACTAACACATGCCCTTTCATCCTTCGGTATAGTTCCTATGAAATATGAAACCTTCCTCCTTCGGGCTTTCAAAATATCAAGATTCAGGTACCAACACCTTCTCCATTGCCCCTTCCTTCTCATGACCTTGATTTATGACCTGGTGCTTATCCCAAATGTTGCTTCAGGACTTCATGTCTCGGGAGTCTTCACACCACTTGACTCTAGATCTATCAATACCCGAATCAACAAAATCACTTTACTCAGATCAAAGATCAGATCTGCTTTGCAGTTGACATCTGCAATTACTTCCTCAGAACTCTGAATCAGCCATCTCCATGCAATGGGTTCTAGCTCCTCTTCCTAGGAACACCTCCCACATGACCTCGGGATATGACCCAGGGCTCTACTCCTGAGCGCTTTGAAAAATTTGTGCCTTGCTATTTGCAAATCTCCCGAATTGTGAATCCATGAATTCTCCTATCTGTCTCCATGTGCTCTTTTGGATCTATGAGCAAGATTTCTTCCACTAGATCGGCCTTCCAGAACTTTTCATACTTCTTATCTGGAAAATCCCACAGTGATTCCTTCCACATTTTCACATATTCCTCCATGTGGATTTTATATTGAAGGCCCATATTGACTTCATCTTTTAGGACATCGAACTTTTGGATGAATAACTTTTGAAACTTTCTCGAGTCCCGATTTTTGCAATTTTTCCCCATCGTCGATCGCTTCCCAAAGAGATCCGATAGTTGAGACTTAATCATTGCGTGATCTTTAATTTTGAGGCTTCCACCTAGTCACCAATCCTTGTGTGGATTTATAATTTCGACTGCCTGAGGACCGCCAATCTAAGATTCACAGAGGATCTTGGCTGACAAAGACTGAACTTTCTCGCTCGCTAGATTTGAGTCCACAATGGACTGCTTTGAGTGTTACATTTTGTGCCCACAACTGAGGCCTGTGTGAACAAAGGCTTGGACAAATTTTCATGGGCTCGAGGGAAAATAATGACCAGTAATTGAAATGAAGGCAACACGTGTTTATCCTTAGAGAAAAAAAAAATCTTTGGGGCTGAGACTCATTTAGGAAAGACACCAAGGGAAATGAGGCCATTAGATAAGAGGGGAAAACGACTTTACCAGTCCAAGGGAAAAACTTAGGACCTAGCCTGCGAAAGAGAGGGAGATATGGGGCAAGGCTACAGACATAGGTATTTATAACAAGCACCTATGACCCCTGATGACTTCATTTGATAACACTAGCTCCACAGGCGATGGCATGCTTCCTATGAGCTGCCAAGAACACGCGGCTTCAGTGCCTTAGCTTTGGGTTATGGAGTCTTTTATTCAAAAAATAAATAAAAAGGAAGTGGTAATTACATTAGTGGAATGTCGATCACGGCTTAGACAAAATATGTTTTCAGGAAGTGCCCATTGACAAGGACACCCAAAACTTTGGAATCCTCCAAGTTCTACAAATTATAAGTGTTGTTTGAAAATACCTCATAAATTTTGAAGGGACCAATCCATAAGGCTTCAAATTTACCGTGTTTTCCTTTGTCTTGCTTGGGGGCATCCCACTTGAGCACCAGATTCCCCAACTGAAAATTTTCCTCACTTTCTGCCCTATCAAATGCTCATTTTATTTTCTTTTGATGACCCTACACTTTGTCAAGCAGTTGCACCCTAGTCTGTTGTACTTCTACCAACTACAATATCCTCCTGACCATATCATCAAGTTCTCCTTGGTAATCCTAGAGGAATTTTTCCACAAGAAAGGCAAGCTGACTAGGAAAAATGGCCTCAACCCCATACATCAGCTGAAAAGGGGAAATAACACATGACCTCTTTGTTGTAATTCTATCGGCCCATAAGGAGAATTTCATCTTTGAATCCTAGGCTTTCTTGTTGTCTTCTAACAACTTTTTGATGATCTTTATGAGGATCTTGTTAGAGGAATCTACTAGACCATTTCCTTGAGGGTAGTAGGGAGTGGAATGGATTAATTTAATCCCATACTGCTCACATAACTTAATTAATGGCTCATCTCTAAAAGAGGTAGTATTGTCTGTAACAATCCTTCTTGGACAGCCAAATATGGACATGATATCTTCAAGGAAACTAATTATTACCTTGTGGGAGGCACTCCTTGTAGGGATGGCTTCTATCCATTTGGAAAAATAATTAGTGGTAGTCAAAATCCACATGTGTTGACCACTTGAGGTTGGGTGGATCTCCCCAATAAATTCGAGGCCCCACTACTGAAAATGTCCCAAAACCATCACAGGATTCAAAGGCAAAGATTTGAGCTTTTTTTTTCCAGCAAACTTTTGACGCTTAACACAAGCTCTAACCTTTTCAAAAACATTAGAAAAAAAGTTGGTCTAGAAATACCCAGCTTTGAGGATATTATAAGATGTGGTCCTCCAAAAATGATGCCTCCCACGTGAGCTATCATGAAAATCAGTCATAGATTTTTGGGCCTTTTTGGATCTAGGCATCTCAGTAGAAATCCCAGAGGATCCTTCCAGTACAAAACCTGATCAATTAGACAATATTTGATTGATTTGAGTTTCAAATATCTCACCTTGTTTTTGTCCAAATCATCAGGAGACCTCAAAATTTGCAGGAAATATATGATGTATTTATACCAGGTGCATT
>SNQJ01S0057979.1:106230-118836 GCA_010110895.2 Picea sitchensis | reverse complement strand
GTGAGGGCTTTCACCATAAGGGGACCACTTTGGAGTTCATCCATTTGTGCACCTTATCAATCATGATAAGACAATAATGAGTCATCTATACATTTTTCCAACAATGCATCATATACCAATGAAACCACATCGATCCATATTCACCATGTATTAATGACAACTCATTGATCCATATTCATCATATCAATGACAACTCATTGATCCATCTTCATCCATGCATTCTCATCAAGGACAATACATACTATATTACATCAATCATCAATCAATCAATGCTTTGACATCAATCAATCACTTAACATCAATCAATGAAATCAATCAATCAAACCATTGGCATCAATGACAACATGATCCAACAAGGGAAAGGGGAAATGATTGAGTGTTGGGGGAGAATGATATAGGTTTCCAAGGAAAAGAATTTTCCCCCTCTTTCGATACAAAAAAATTAATAGGAGAAGGAGTAGGAAATACCAAAGTGGGAAAATATTCTAAGCTTCTGGGTCTAAATCCCTTTACAATATTAGGGGAGACAGGAGTTTCAAAACATTGTCCTTCCAATTTAATACTATAATGGGGAAGTTCACCAAGAAAGCTTCCAAAATTTGAACTTCTGGAAACTCCAATAGATGATATAAAACAATAATTAGCTACAACTACTAGAGTTTTAAAAGAAGAATCATGTAAATTTCCAGAGTCACCTGGTACAACAACTGAAATTCCTTCTTGAGAGGACTTTCCTTTCTTGATAATATTGTCTGGGTCAGCTTCAGGCGTTGCTAGAGGTAGTTGTGGATTGTACCTCATGTATCTACCTTTGGGAGCCACAACTGAAACAATGGAGTCGCCAAGTGCAAGTTGCAATCTTCAAGTCACTTATTTCTGATGCACCTTCAAAATCAAAATTTCTTTGTCATTCAATCCCAGGGAAATGTCTTCAATTCGTTCCCCAAAAATGGATCCATGACTGTTAGCATTGATATTCATCACCAAATTTCAATAGGATAAGCCCATTTTCCATCAGAATGTTTGGTCGGTTTTGGTTTTATGAGTGGAGGTCAAGTGGACAAAACTCAATACAAGAATTATTTTAACATAGAAAGTGGACAAGAAATGCACAGGGAAGTGAGGGCCTCATCAAATTTAGTCAGTGATTTGATTTTAAGTGTGAGTAGAAGAAAGACTTAGTGAGAGAGGTGAATAATACTTCCATGGGCATCCGACCTTCGAGAATCTTGATGAATAAAAAATTAGGCTCAAGAGAACTCTTGAACTCAAATTTCATAAACCAAAAAATGTCACAGCAGCATAATAATAAAACCTACATTACTATGCATCTACAACAAATTGACTAGATCCTCCATGCCTGATCCTTTCAGCGTAAGGGGAAATAAGATAACAAATAATATGACTAAAACTGGGTAAAACAATACTGTAATCAAACCTACATTACAATAGAACTATAACCCTCGACTGGATCCTCCATGTCTGAATGTTTTAGCACAATTTAAACAAAGAGACGAGAGAATATGACTTGTATTAATGCAAAAGTCTCAAATTTGATACATAACCAGAGAACAACTTTGGCATCAAAATATTACAAAATAGGGATCTCTGCTCAACCACTTGATGACAATAAAAAAATATTGAACTGAATCATTTATACTCAAATCATTCCATGACTACTAGGAGTGTGATATGGCCATTGCATTGAAGGCCTTTCATCTACTCCTTCTTTTGTCATATTGCACGTGCATCCTTCTGTCAGACGTGAGCTCAGATCAGCATGGGACCGTAGGAAAATCCATCCACAGGGGTACCTTGGGCTGACAATTCAATCTCCACGGCCAAAATTTCCATGCCTTTTATTTATGGAGTGAGTCGAGGTTTCAACCACCACTCCTTTTTCATTAAGTCCTTCATCTTTGGATCACAATGAGGCTTAATGCCCAGGGGCTATTGTGCACTACTAGATGTTCTCTGAGTCAAATTTGTCTCTTTAAACTTTGATGGTTTCACCTTGTAACTAAAATAGTCCCTTTCATTCTTCGGTGTAGTTCCTATGAAACCCGTAACCTTCCTCCTTCGTGCTTCCGAAATCTCAAGATTCAGGTGCCAAATCCTTCTCCATTGCCCCTTCTTGCTCGTGACCTCAGGATATGACCTAGTGCTTATCCCAAATGTTTCTTCAGGACTTCGTGTCTCGGGAGTCTTCACACCACTTGAATCCATATCTCTCGATACCTGGATTGGTGAAATCACTTTACTCATATCGACGATCGGATCTTATTTGCAATCGACGACTGCGATTACTTCCTTGGAACTCCAAATCAGCCAAATCCATGCAGTGGGCGCTAGCTCCTCTTCCTAGGAACACCTCCCACATGGCATTGGGCTATGACCTGGGGCTCTACTCCTGAGTACTTCGTAAAATCTGTGCCATTCTCCTTGCAAATCCCCTGAATTGTGAATCCACGAATTTGCCTATCTATCACCATGTGCTCTTTTGGATCTATGGCTAAGATATATTCTGCTAGATCAGCCTTTGAGAAATTTTCATGCTTCTTATCTGGAAAATCTCGCAGTGATTCCTTCTGCATTTTCACATCTTACTCCACGTAGCTTTTATATTGACGACCCATATTAACTTCGACTTTCGGGACTGCAGACTTTTGGATGAATAACTTTTGCAACTTTCTGGATTCCTAATTTCCGCAATGTTTCCCCATCGTTGATCTCTTCCCAAAGAGATCCAATGGTCGACACTTAACCTTTTCTTGATATTTAATTTTGGGGCTACCACCTAGTCATCAATCCTCGTGCGAGTTTATTATTTTGACTCCCTAAGGACTGCTAATCTGATCTTCATAGGGGATCTTGGCCGATGAAGATTGAACTTTCCCGCTTGCTAGATTTGAGTCCACAATGAACCACTTCGAGTGTTTCACTTTGTTTCCATGGCTGAGGCCTATGTGAATAGAGGCTTGGACGAATTTTCGTGGGCTCGAGAGAATAGAATGACCAATGATTGAAACAAAGACAACGAGTGTTCATCCTTAGAGAAAAAACAGAAAATATTCGGGGCTAAGACTCATTCAGGAAAGACACCAAAGGAAACCAGGTTGTTAGATAAGAGGAGACAACGAATCTACCAATCAAAAGGAAAAACTTAGGACGTGGCCTACGAAAGAAAGGGAGAGATGGGGAAAGGCTACATACATAGATATTAATAACAATAACCTACGACCCCTCAAGACTTCATGTGATAACACCTGAGACACACCAATTTCCTTTTGGATCTTCCTTCCTTCGAGGAACCCAAATTGTTCTTCATTTATAGATCTTGAAAAGACTTCTTTTAACCTTCTAGTGATGATTTTGGCAATGATTTTATAGATTCCATTGCAAATGGATATAGTCTTGAAATAATCAAAAGAGGTAGGATCATATGTTTTCAATTAGAATAATAAAAGTGGTGTTGAAGGAATCCAGAACCCTTCCTATAACCCTTGTTTCTTCCACAACCCTTAGAAGATCAGCACCATAACTTTGTAGGATTCAAGAAAGAATTCAACAAGACAACCATCTGGTCCTAGGATTTTGTGTTTCTAAAATTTGTGCAAGATCTCCTAGAGATCCTCATCTTTCACCTCCACCATCAAATCCTGATTGTCCTCCTCATTGACAAAGTTTGGAAATAATTGATATATCCTTAAAATATTCGCAATTGAAGGTCTCTCTTGAGCTTTGAAGAGGGTTTAGAAATGTTCTTTCCTAAGATGGGATAATTCTTCAAAGGATTTAATGGGTTGACCCACTGAGTCTTTCAAGCTCCATACTGTGTTGTGAATTCTTCACCCCTTGGTATAAGCTTGATTTTTTTTTGTATTTTCATCCCTGATTTTGAGCCATATTTCCCTACTTTTAATCCTTGAGGCTTCCTCTTGGTCTAACGACAACTTCGTATGATTATTCTCAAGCTACAATGGGGCTTATTTTGTGTCATTGGTTAGGAAGCCACCTCCTTCAGAAAAATAAATAGCTTGGAGAGCCTTGTCTACATCCTTCAAGGCTCGAGAATCCTTGAAATTCTTCTGAGCAACCTATATAATGTTGACCTTCTTAAGATTTTTAATATTGTCGATAAAATGAGATGCTATGGAATGGAATATTTTCGGATCAAAAGGTTTCCAAGAGTCTCTAAGTAGAGATTGAAACTCCTCCTCCTTAAACCATATTGAATTAAATTTGAGGGGGATAGGGGGTTTCTTCCTTCTACCTTCTATATTTAGAACCACTAGGAAATGATCTGAATCCCCACCACTACTAACCCATTGTTTGAGGTTTATAATCCCTTCCGAGAGAGAATCAACATTCATAAAACGATCAAGATGTTTTGTAATCTATTAAGGTTACGAGCTTGACGAAATATGAAGAGTCAAGCTATTGTAACAAACATCAAGAGTCCAAGAGACATATTGGAATACAAATCCAATCGTCAACATCATTCTATTTATATTTGTATCATATTAATGAATATATGCATGCACACTTATCTTTATTTCTATGTTGTCTAACAATTGAAAAATCATAAAATGACAAAAACAATATATTTTGTTTTTTAGTTTCTAAAATTGGATATTTAATAAGTTTTTGTCATTAATTTATTAATCAATAAAAATTGTTACGCATTTATTAAAAACAAATAATTCATAATATTAAAACTTCATTATTATTAAAAAAAACATATTATTTTTTAAATATCAACTTTTTATTTTGCATTCAAAAGAAAAAAAAAAAAAAAAAAAAAGTATAATATATATATATATATATATATATATATATATATATATATATATATATATATATATATTAACAATGGGTTTATATGCCAATAAAATTATTAGAAATATAATGGGTTTTATATACTTATGAAAATTATTAGAAATATGAATGTTCACATATTAGTTGCCAATTATTTTGATGTGGTAAGTCATCATTCATAGAGTTTAGATTATTGTAATCAAATTACAACATTTAAATTGCAATCTCTTGAGTAAAAGTGGGGTTTATCTATTTCGTCAAAATAGTCGAAGATGTACGACTTGCACCTGGCATCAACTGCTATCTCAAATACCATGGCACAACAAACACAAGCACACACATTATTGGAGAGACTTGAACCTTAGTGGGAGCAATAACATCACCATGATTTCATTGACCCAACAAGCCACTATTAACAAAAAGTTATAATTTATTTAACAATAAGTTAAAAAGATTATTTATTTTAGATATTGGACTTCTTAGGGAATTGCAATTAAAAGTTATCGACTTAGTGATTTTGAAATTTCAAGACCTCGAGGACTAGAAATGACAAATTCAAAGTGTTGTCATTACTTGTGAAATATTTTTCTTTTGTATTCTTCTAAAAATTAGGAGAAAACTACTCATGGATAACCAACAATGCATGAGATAAAGTTGCATTAAAATAAAATTAAATGACATGATGCAAGGTGTCAATAACTACTTCCTTCTCCCCTAACTCATTCATGAGTTTTTAACAAGAAATATTGTTGGTATCCTCTGTAGGGGTGTAATGGGGGACCGAAGGGTTCATAGTAGAGTAATAATAATGGAGGTCATTTAATGTAAGGTCGATTAGGTCCACTATATTATTAAACAAGGCCCACTATGATACTTAGTATTGAATGAATTTAATTGGGCCTCATTAAAAAGTTCCACTTGTTAATTAGGAGGTTGTTATGATTAGAGACTCTTGATTAATTATAAATAAGAATATTGGAGTCATATGTATGGTATGTGGAGTTTATTGTATTTGGATCTTAGCTCATTATAATGTTGATTAATTATAAATAAGAATGGAGTATGTGTATTTTATTGTATTTGAACCTTATCTCCTTAGGAGGTTGCTCCCTCAAAGAGGCAAGTAAACAAGAGTGGATTTGTTCCATAAAATGATTAATTATAAGGTGTCGCCCTACCTTAAGGGTTTTGATATTAATAAAATAAAGGAGATTTTCTCACTTATTCTTGAATATATATTATGTGATATAATTTTCATATCTAAGACACATAACAAAGATCCAATATTTTTTTCATTTTATTAATACGCAAATTCTAGTTGTGAAATTGTTCATTATATTTATTATAAAAACTAGCAACAAATTAGAATCTCTTAAAAATAATTTTTAATATTGTCAAACAAAGTCTTAAATTTATATTTAGTACTTTTAAATTTACCTACTTATTATACGAAATTACGATTAACATTTTGTAGTATTTAGATGGATTTTTCTATTGGAATTTAGATCTTAAAACAATAATTAAATGCAAGAAATATGAAAATAGAGACAAAACAATCACTCAGATAACACATGAGATATACGTGGTAAAACCATGGCAATGTGTTACAGAAACATCCATGGGGAAAGCTATCAGTATCTCTATTATTCAAGATAGGCTTAAAATTAGACTTACCCCTATCCCCAAAATACATCTCTCAGGATATATATATATATATATATATATATATCTTGGAACCATTACATAATTACATAGTTAGGAGAACCACTTCCACTGATTCATAAACCAACACCACTAAATATTTACATACATAAATTTTAGTATTTACAATTTCTTTTAATTTGTTTTCACAATTTAATGTTGGAGATACTTCACACACACCTAGGATTTATTTTTCCTAAGGTTTTCCCTATGTTTATTAGTCAGTATTCAGTTTCTTATATTTTAGGAAGAATATTCCTCTAGGAGAATATTCTCTTAAGTTCGCACTTCAATTTGATCAGTTGAGTGGAGTCTAGATGCCACATTCGGATTATCACCATGCAACATTGGGATCATCACCAGCTAATGCACATTGTCCTTGGGATCATCACCAGACTATCACATTACTCATGATTACCTGATCTCCTCCTCACTTAATTATGTTGCAGTCAATTAACTGAAGACTGAGAGACCAATTAACTCAGACTAGGTGGCAGTTCACTCTCGTAACTGCCTGAGAGAATAGAGTAGGTGGCCGTTTACTCCAATAATTGTTGGTGTGTGTACATATCACTCTAGACCACCACTATGGTGCATTTTCTTCTCCTCCAGTGCACATTAGTTGAGTTATATAGAGTATATCATGTGTAAATTATCATTCATTCATTTGGCTAATGAGAATTCTTTCGTTCTTTCTCTCCTGCTTCTCTTTTCTCATTTTTTATCTGCAACTGTGTATGTCAGTTCCTATATAGATCTAATATTTGTAGTTTCAACACATTTACATGGTATTAGAGCCGACATACTACTAGGGAAAATACACACCAATTTATTTTTGCAGGTACCGAAGATTGAAGACATCGGAAAAATGGAATTTCCAAAAAAAATCATTCTTACACCGTACAATTTCTTTGCATGGAAGGGGAATATGATAATGCATATTCAAGGAAAAGTATTATATCAGTTAATCATGAAAACAAAGACAGAACCCACATCATCCATAGAAAAATCCAAGTATCTAAATTGAATGGATGAAACATTTGGAACAATTTGCAGTCTCATTTCTCCTGAACTCCTCTTTCACATATCCTCCTGTAAAACCCCCAATGAAGCTTGGACCACCATGGAAGGGATTTTTGGAAAATAGGATGAGATGAGGGGACATGTGCTTGAGGTGGAATTTATCACATTGGATTCAAAAATGTTCGACAATATCCAAGATTTATTTACCAAATATAAGAATTTGTTGTCACAACTCAAGGCTTGCAGGGTTTATAAATATAAGGAGGAGAAACAGATGGTTCTCACCATTCTCTCCAAACTTGGTCCAGAATACTCAGTGTTTGTATCCACATTTCATTCAATTATATTCTCCTATGGATCTACCTAGACGATGCCCTCTCTTGAGTTTATCGAGTATCTAACACAAGAGAAGAACAAGTTCATCAATATGGGAAAAATCAAAGGCCCAAAGGTGCATGCACTTACTGTGCAAGATGGAAGTGGTCATAAATATCAGAAATCTAAAGACAAAGACAAAAGGAAATCACATGCAAATCCAAAGAAGGAAGGGTACTCAAAACCCTTCAACGATGCCTCCAGATCCAAAGATGGAAAACAAAGAAAAGGGGAGAAATGCACGTACTGCCATAAAGGATCCCATCCAGAATCCACATGTATGCATAAATAGATATATCTAATGACCCAAATACTTTAGAAAAACAACTTTGGATATCACATCCTTGAGGGTTCCAAGAAGAAGAAGCCAGAAGATCAGAATCCCAAGAAAGGAAATTCTAGCAATGCCTTGATTGCCATCAAATCCTCTCTCGATGCTTGGATAGTAGATTCAAGTGCATCACACCACATGGATTCCACAAAAAAAGTATATTCTTCATTGGATGCATGCAAAGGTCCTCCTATTCTGATGGGGGGAAACTCTCCAGTCAAGGTCACCAACAAAGGAAGAATTGAACTCACAAACGAAAGCTTTGAGAATGTGCTACATGATCCCAAAATTTCCGTCAATCTTCTCTCTGTGTATCAGATGAATAAATCTGAAAAAGGAAAGAGATTCATATTCACACCTGATGTAATGGATATCTATGACATGAAAACAATTCTAGGGTTGCTACCAGTGAGGTAAATCGTCAATCTAGACTCTACACTTTTTCTGAATTTATTGAACCAGATTTTTCATTACTGCTTACCCATGTTGATGAAAGAAGTATGATATGGCACAAAAGGTTCGGGAATTTAAATTTTAGATATATACAACAACTTATAAAGAATGGAATGTCTTATGGTATACTTGACATCCACTTCTCCAAAGGAATTTGTGAGGGGTGTGTTCTTGGAAAACACTCTCAAGAGAAATTTGACAAAGGAAAGACTCAGAAGGATTCCTCTCCTTTAGATTTGATCCATAGTGAACTCATGGGCCCTTTTTTGCATCCATCAATCAATAAATCAAGGTACATACACATTTTTGTTGATGATTTATCACGCTTCACATGGATTTTCCTTCTCAAGCAAAAACCAGAGGTCTTTCAACACCTCAAAGATTTCAAAGACCTTGTTGAGACACGGTCAGGAAATAAAATTAAAGTCCTCTGAAAAGATAACATGGGAGAGTATGTCAACCATGAGATACAAAATCTTTTTCATGAGGCAGGGATTCATTTTCATCACACGATTTCCTATACTCCGGAGCGAAATGGAGTAGAGCAGAAAAATAGATCTCTAAAAGAGATGGAATCTTGTATGTTACATGCAAAGTCACTTCCAGATATATTATGGGTTTAAGCACTTAATTGTGAAACCTACATCCAAAACATATCTCCCAATAGATATGTCAAGGATAAGACCCCTTATGAGGCTTGGAGTAGCCTCAAAATGGAAGTGACCCACTTTCATATTTTCGGTTCACGTGCATGGGCCAGGATTCCCTCTAAGAAGAGGAAGCCACTTGATCCACATTGCACAAAGTGTATCTTTGTTGGATATCGCTACAGTATGAAGGGGTACAGACTCATTAATCTTTCCTCAATCTGAATCATCATTGAGGGTAGTGTCCACTTCAAGGAAAGTGTCTCACATGTACCTCAGCAGCCGCATGCAAACACTTTTGTTCTTCCACCTACCAAAGATGATGATAATGCACATGTAAACTCTTATTAAAATGAGATTTCTGATTCACAGGATTCAGATGATCTAGATACATAGTCAATACAGTCATATGTAGAGTCATTGAATCTAGATGCATATGCAGAGCTATAAAAGAGGCTCAAGTTGGCTAACACTACTCTTCATGATGCAGGGGATCTTGTTGGGGATCCAACAGATACTAGGAGGGCTCAATATGATTTCGAGGAGCCTCGTCTTACACTCACTGCCACTGAAACAATTCCATCTAGGAATCTTTTATTTTTCAGTCTTCATATCCACAGTCTTATGGTGAGGCTGCTGAAAATCCCTTTTGAGAATACACCATGCAGAAGGCGTAACACTCCCTCCTCGAGAACCATACTTGGGATACGGTTCCCCTTCCTTCAATAATGAAACTTATCAGGTGCAAATGGGTATACAGGTCCAGGAGCAAAGTAGATGGATAGGTTAGTAGATATAAAGCTAGGCTAGTTGCCAAAGTATTTCAACAGGTGCATGGAATTGACTATGATGATACCTTCGTTGTAGTAGCGAAGATAGATTCCATACATTTGGCACATTCCATTGTGGTAGACAAGGGATGGGAATTCCATCAGATGGATGTGAAGAATGCATTTATTCATGACGATCTCTCTGAGGATATCTATATGGAACAACCCCAGAGATTTATACAGGATTCATCTTTGGTCTGTCGACTGAAGAATACTCTTTATGGCCTCAAGCAAGCTCTAAGAGAATGATATGCCAAGATGGAATCCTACCTGTTGTCACAGAACTTCAAATGTTGTAAGTCAGACCCGAATTTTTACATGCTCATGACGACTAATTCACTTCTACTCCTAGTTCTATATGTTGATGATTTTTTGATCATCGATTGCTCGAATTCAACGATTGCTACAGTTAAGAGGATTGTGCATGAAAATTTCTTGATGACAGACATGGGCCCAGTACATTTCTTCCTTGGACTTGAGATGAGTCGGGATGCATCAAGAATCAAACTATCTCAGGCCAAGTATGCATGAGATCTCCTTGAGATAATTCACATGACAGACTGCAAGTCTGTTGGAATGTTTAGAAGTAGGTGTGCTTGTGATTGATGGCAAGATCAGAGTATGCAGCGATGGTAAAACAGGGACAATGTAAGCTCAAGAGGATTAGCGCAGAGTCGCACGCAGTGTGTAGGTGTGCACCAGGGACGAGGTTAACTCATTGGTATTTGACACTTAGAAATTATTCCAAGTTAGGAGGATGTGTAAGCCCGGGAGGAGAAGCGATAGTGATCCTTGGATCCCATTGAGAAATCATGATGAACATCCGATATGAGCCCGAGGTCTGACTGACGTTGGATCGAGGAGAACTTGCACATTCTTTAAAGAGAAAGGTGAAGAGGGGTTACGAAATCCTGAAAGTAGGAGGACAACTTAGGATACCGGGAGTTGGAAGTGTCGAAACACTTCATCGAAGAAATACCAAAACACCGAAATGTGAAACGTTGAAATCCCGAAAGCAGGAGGACAGTTTCGGATACCAAGAGTTGGAAGAGTCAAGACTCTTCATCATTAGGAGTCCCGTAATCACAAAATGAGAAACGTCGAAATCCCAAAAGCAGGAGGACAGTTTTGGATACTGGGAATTGGAAGTGTCGAAACACTTCATCACAGAAATACTGAAACACCGAAAGGTGAAACACCGAAATCCTGAAAGAAGGAGGACGGTTTCAGATACCGGGAGTTGGAAGAGTCGAGACTCTTCATCATCAGGAGTCCAAGAATCGCGAAATGCGAAACGCTGAAATCCTGAAACAGGCACATCAACAAAGAGTTTCGCAGACCAGGAAATAACTCAATTTCGGAGTTTTGGATACCGGGAGATGGAGGAGTCAAGACCCGAGAATCTTCATCATATGAGTCCCAAAGTGCCGAAACACGAAATTGCGAAATGCAGTTTTGAATAAGGCTTGGTCACCGCCAGTGGTCACATCGTCGAAGAGCTATAGAGAATAACTTGAAGAGATAAGCTCATTTTTCATAGTTTCAGGGATCGGGAGTTAGAAGAGTCAGAGTGACTCGCAACAAATTTGCGAAATGTGAAATTGCGAAATGCAGTTTCGAATAAGGCTGTGGTCATAGCCAGTGGTCACATCTGTGGAATATGGAGGAAGGAGCTAGTGCAACCAAGCTCCATTTTGGGGATTGCAACTTGGAGCGTCGAGACACTTGATCACACAAATGTCGAATTGCCGAATGTTGAAATGCCGAAATGTCGAAATGTCTTTGTAGCCGGTGGTCACCGCTGGTGGTCACGTAAGTGGAAGGAGCTAGCATACCTAGGCTCCATTTCAAGGTTCGCATTGTAACTACTAGAAACCACTGATGGTTTCTTCTAGAGGAGCTAAAGAGTCTCAAGGAATCTGCCAGTGGAATGGGGACTGGTCATAGAGGCGATTGACAGATGGAAGAGCCTTGAAGCCTATAACTGCAACAGAGAGATTGAGCTCGACTATAACAGAGAAGACAAAGAGTCTCAATTGCTGGAGACATGAAGGAATCTCAACATAACACCCAGTGATGATGGACGTATGGGTTTAACTACCAGAGAAGCTGAAAAGTTGCAATGATGATCAGACAGAGCACTTAGCATGGGGAGAGCATGCAAAAGGATGAGAGATAGCCTGCACAAGGACACAGAGACTATAAGTGTGCAGAACAAAGAAGAGATGGTTTTTTTTGTGGAGATTGATTCAAGCATGTAGAAGGAGGAGTGCGCAACAACTAAAATACAGAGAAGAGGAATGGTGCATTGAATGGACATGGAGCATAGAGAATAAAAGGAAAAAGCACATAAAGCGTAAGGAAAGTGTGCAGCAAGACAGTGAGATACTAAAGGAAGGCTGAGGTTCTCTTGTAGAGAAAAATAGAA
>SNQJ01S0057979.1:65828-86710 GCA_010110895.2 Picea sitchensis | reverse complement strand
GTTTTTTAATATATAAAATGGTTTTCTAACATAATTATTGAATTATGTTATATGGATGAAATCTTAGTTTCTTAAGATCTACAATATTTTGTTTATTATTTTTTTTACCAAATAATTTTGATAATTTTTTTCTAATTTTTTTTTATTTTTTAATCCATTTCATTTTATCATAATTTCATTTTATCACAATTTCATTTTAATCTTCATATGTTTTAAATCAGTAAAAAAAATAAAGTATTTTATATATTTAAATTTATAATAAAATAATTTAGTTTCTGAAGTATAAAACAATAGGTGATGAAGTGTAGTGTTAAAGCACTTTTTATGTAAAGTAACAGGTTCCAAATCCTCCATTAATCTTATGTACTATTTGAGATATCAAATTAACAACATACGATTATAGTGATAATAAGATTATAGTGATAGTAGTAAGATAACACCACCAAGTATCACATTAATAAGTACCTAACTAATTGCTAATTTTCCATTCAAAAAATTAATAAAATAATGCCTCTGTTGCAAAGCCGCTTTGCGTCTTATATTTATATTTTTAAGATAAATTTATATCTTTTTAAACATAAATTTGTGGGATGTTGATCGTAGGATGCTTTGGAAACGCTTCGGTTGAGAAAGACACAGAAGAAAATCTTAATAATTCTTCAACATTGTGGATTTTCCGACAAATTCTGAACATAATTTTCACCACAGAAACTTAAATGAACAATTTTTCATGATATCAACGGTATCGTTAAACACGGCAGGTAAATAGATATTTTGAAAGATTTTAGCTTGAAATTGATGTCGGTGGTCTAAGTTCTGGGCTGATCTGTAGTTTGAAAAATTAAAATCATGAAGATTGACGCTGCTTTTNCATTAAGGGGGGATAGGCTCTAATGCCTCCTTCCTTCTCCTATTGTGTCACTATTGTAAATCCTTCAATCCTATCCCAAGTTGTTCTTAAGGGGGGATGTTAGGATATTTAGACACTTAGGGGTTAGTTAAGATCTACTTGGTCTAATATGTCGTTAGGTAAAAGTGTGCTTCTTAATGTGTTTCTTTAGTATGCATTTGTAGTTACGAAATCTGACGATCACAATATGCTCCCGACATAGAGTGATCCGACGGTTCATACTCTCCTCGATCTTAACGGCCATTGATCTGTGGCTTAACACCCGATTGTTCCATGATATCTATTTAAAGAGCATGGAGGGTCATTTGCTGATGATCGATTGTGAGAAACTCTCTTTTAGAATCTCTCTGTAATCTTTTTCTTTGCATTAATAAACTGCTCCAAGTGGTCGTGTTGGATGGGGTCATGGATGTTTCCCCATAGGGGTTTTACCACGTGAAAACATCAGTATGTTGATCTTTGATCTAGTTATGTGAGTGGTTACTGAAGGTGTTCGTCCTCTGTTGGAATACCTATGTTATTTAACACTTTAATGCAGAATGGTCTGTGAACATCTTAAAATTTCCTCCCAACAAATAGTGTCTAAATTTCTGCAGCGCATATGCCATATCCAAGCCTTCTCTTTCAGTCGTAGTATAGTTCCTTTCAGCTATAGAAAACTTCTTTCTTGCAAAGGATATAGGGTGGTCAATGTCTCCTGCACCCAGTTGTGCTAAAATTGTTCCTAATGTAATGGATGAAGCATTGACATGGACATTGAACTCCTTACTCCAATATGGAAAAATCAAGATGGGAACAATCACCATTTTATGTTTAAGTGTGTTGAAGATCTGTTCGCATTCTTTTGTCCATTGGAACTTACTATCTTTCTTTAATAGCTTCTCAATGGGTGTCGTTATATGTGCATACCCCTTAATAAACTTCTTATAGTATCATGTGTTCCCCAATGTAGTGCACAACTATCTAACTGAAGTGGGAGGAGGTAGATCAACAATGATGGAAATCTTGGAAGGATCCACCAACAATCCCTACTTACACACAATGTGTCCTAGAAACACTCCAAAGGGCGAAAATAAAATACATTTTTTTAAATTCAGGGCAATCCGACATTGCCTACATTTATCTAACATCAATATCAAACATTCAATGTGGTCTTTCAGTAGGCTAAAGACAGTCCAATCATCAAAATAATATTCCAATAACTTGTGTAAGAAGTCCTTAAATGATTCAACCACCACCCTGGAAAGGATGGCTAGTGCATTCTTCAAGCCAAAGGGCATCACTGTGTATTGAAAAGAAACCCATTCTATTTCAAATGTGGTCTTATGTCGATCTTCTTTAGCAATCCTGATCTAGTGATAACCTGAAAATCCATCTGTGAATGAGTAGACCTCCTGTCCTCCTACATTATCTATAACTTCATTGGTAAAGGGTGTAGGGAATGGATCATGTAGTCATGCATCCTTCAGTTTCCTTGAATCTACACAAATTCTAATTTCTCATGTATTCTTATCTTGGACCACCATAGGGCTAATCCATTCATATTCTCTAATAGGTTCTATGATTCCTTCTTTCAACATTCTATCCAATGCAATCTTAATTTTCTTCTTATATTTAGGATTCAGTCTGTAAGGTCTCTGCTTGATATGTCTTGTATGTGGTCTTAAGGGGATCTTCATTTCTCCCATGGGCCCTTTAATGCCCTTCATTTCTATGAACTTGGTTGGAAACAAATGTTGATATTCATGCAATATCTCTATGATCTTGCTAATAGTATCATCATCCCAATAGTCTCCCACATTTTCTGATTTAGGTGGTTTCTCTGTTCAAATATTAACCTTTTTAATTTTAATGGATTGTCCAAAAAACAATATTTCAATCCATGGTCCTTATATGTATCTATGACCTTCAGTTTTTTCAATGTTTACATCTCTAGGGTCATCATCCTCATTGTTATCACATATTCTTACAGGGGGGAATTGCTTTCTGGATTTGGCCCTTGGGTGGAAAAATGTGAAGAATGGGGTTAAAAACCCACTAAATGGCGCTTATCCTAAGTCTGATGAGGGACCTTTTTGTGCGTTGTGCTAGGATGCACACAAATCTGGGTGGCTAAGTTTAGCACACCCCAGATCGACGGTCACTAGCCATATTGAGGCCTCAACATGCGCGGTCGTTAAAAAAGGTAGAGCGGCCCGAGAAAAACAGGTGTGGTTTGTGGAGGCGCTACTTGTCAGCCAAAGACATGCATCGGGCTGAAAAGAGGAGAAGTTTCAAACCACTTTTCATAGCCTCGATATGCGCATATGATTTTAGCGCCCTATTCCAGGTTGACAAGTGGCCTCTCTCTCCCGCTCTGTCACTTTTTCTTCCTCACACCTATCCTACACTCATCACCCTCTTGACCTATCAGCTTCCACCTCTACATTATCCCCCTCAGCTCCCGCCTGTGTCACCCCCACAAATTATTCCCAGCCTCTGTGTCTCCTCCACCTAGCCATCGCACACTGAGTAACCTATCATTGTGCTAATCATCCCGCCAGAACCTCGTCCACGTCCACTGCCTATCCATCTCCACAAGAATCCAACTCAGCTCCAAGTGGAAGAATGGAAATTTTTCCATGTCTCACAGGTGCAGAGCTGACTTAGGTCATTTTGATCCCGATGAAGCAATTATTAAGGTTGGTTGGTGGTGGTTGAACATCATTTCCACCATAAGTGCAAAGCCTGAGAAAGGACTGTGAGTAAGTTGGCTCAGTTGCAGTTAGCTCATCTAAAACATGGTTGCTTCTGACAGAGCTCACTTCTGACAGGAGATTTTATGCATAGTCTATCAGGAAGCATGTGGATGTAAAGCCTTTAATGCAAAGACCTGGGCATGCCTCTACAAGAGGAGAGAATTTTTTTGAGTATAAGTTGGGACTTTTGTCTTTTTGTAATGGTATTTGGTTGAGCAAATCTCCCATTTTGTAATATTTTTTAATACCAGAGTTTTATCTCATTATGTATTTGGATTTGAGACTTTCAGTTAATAGAAGTCAGTTTCTTTCCATCTCTCTGTAAACACTGTGTTAAGACACTCAGAATTGGGGGATCCAGTCGAGGGTTATTATGCTGTTGTAATGTAGGTTTGATTACAATAGCATAGTGACTAGTTTTAATCAATTCTCCTTGTTATTGTTTTCCCTCCCACACTGAATGGCTTGGAATTGGAGGATCCAGTCGAGTTGTTGTGGCCACATAGTGATGTAGGTTTGATCATTGTGTTGTTGGAACTATGTCACTTGGGCACATTTCAGTGTTTGAAACATGGGATCAAAAGCATCATCGAGCCTGAGTTTATCTTCTTCAAGCTATTGGAAGGTTGGATGCCCATAGTAGTCTTGTTCTCATTTTCTCATTAAGTCTTCCCTTTGATCACCTTTAAACTCAACTCACTGACTAAAGTTAATGTGGCCCTCACTTCCCTATGCATTTCTTGTCTAGTTTTGTGTTGTAACTTCATTCTAGTGATGAGGTTTTTCCATTGACCACCACCCATTTAAACCAACATCCACCTAAACACTGATGGGTACTGGGCTTACCCCTTATGTAATCCAGGGGTGACTTCTAGTGCTAACATTTTTGGCACCGTTGCCAGGGACGAATTGAAGATTTTCCCTGGGTAGAACGACAACGAACTTCTGATTTTGAAGGTGCATCAGAAATCAGAACCTTTGAAGATTGCAACTATGCACCTGGCGAATTGACTGTGGTGACTGCACTATCTCAACTCCATTGTTTCAGTGTGGCTTCTTCTGTCTACACCTGATATCCCCTCAGAGAACACAACGATCAGATCTGGTCTTTTATGGTGAACAAAGACCAGACACACTCATCCTATGCATCATTCACCTGGCAAATCCATGGTTGAAGAATTGATTGGCGACTCCACTGGTTCGAAATGGAAAGAATCATGGCTTGGAGGTTTGCTCCTTTTAATTTTTTTGTTGTTCCTAGTTTTCCCAATGTTGTTCCTGCTCCAAATGAATGGAATGATTATTTTACTATATTTAGAGAGCATAAAAAGGACAACCCTGCTCAGCATCTTAGAGAGTTTCATGAACTCATGCACCAATGGGAGATACATCAGGAGGATGTATTAATGAATATGTTCATGTTCTCATTAGCAGGGGATGCTCGTGAGTGGTATCATTATTTACCCCCTGCTAGCATTTCTTCACTGGCAGAATTTCATGCAACTTTCAATGCTCATTGTCATAAGTTTTATCCCTTTGAGTTAATTTTTCATAGTTGTTGTGAGGGATACAACGAATGTATTCAAGATAGAGCTACTTCTTACGCAGGCTGTGAGGATGATCCTAATGACTTGGATCAGAAATCAGTCCTTTCTCATCCCTGTTCATTTGCATTAGAGGACAGTTGTAAGAATGAGGACCAAGAAGAAGAGGCTCTAAGTGAACTAATGGAGTTGGTAAAGTCTCTTTCTGCAGAGTTAGAGGAATTGAAGGCAGAGCATGAGTTCTTCCTTTTTGAAGAAAATGCAGTGAATTTTCCATCCCTTGAAGAGGATGTTCTTGGCAGCTCTACTTAGGATGATGATAAAGATTTCATGGTTGTATAGGCCCTATATTCTACTCCTGGGGTTCTTGTTGTCCCTATCTTTGATGATTATTCAAATGAAGAGCAAAAAATCCCCACAACACAGTTTGATGACCAGAGGAGAAGTTAGCCTGTATATGACAACTATGAATCGGATTATGAGCTGGATATGGAGGCTATCGAAGAACACACAACAACGCCTTATCCTCTTTTCCTTAAAGAATATTATCATGAGGAAATCATCCAGCCTTGGCTTGCATAAGACACTGAGCAACATGATGAAGAGCAAAGTTTTCCCACAGGTCCTATTTATGATGATTATGAATTTGACCCTTGGGAGAGCCAAGAAGAAGAACCAGAGGAGGAACAGAAGGGGAAGTTTATCTCCTATCCAGAGCCTGTCAGCGAGCATCCATCATATGAGAATAGTCAGCATGTATCATCCCCCCATCTGCCTATGCCTACCAATGATATTCAACCCTGTATGAGCAGTTGTGGAGCAAAGTTGATTTCTACTACAAATTTCAAAGAATTTTCCACTCATTCTATGAGCCTGTCAACGAGTACATGGAGTGGCATTTCCTTCATGACCTGGAGCTGCCCTTTTTTATCTCAATTTTAGCCTTGGGGGAGAAGATAAAGGATGCAATCTCTCTACTATCACAGTTGCATCATGTGCTAATAATCACTGACAGAATGAAGGAGCTTCCAGTTAGGAATTTACTTGAATGGCTGTGGTGGAAGTTTTCTTTCACCTAGTATTTTGTAAAAATCAATTAGTTTAGGATTGTATATAAATAAGCTCCTTGGATTCCTTGTATGTTGTTTTCATCTTATTTTTCAGCATATAATCCTCAGTAGGGTGTTTTTGAGCTTGAATCCATAGCTCAACAGAAGGCAACTGGAACTGCAAAAGGAGATCTTACAGCCTCACAGGGAGGACTCTATCCCCCATGGAGCCTAATGTTATCACATATTCTTGTAGGGGGGAATTTTTTCCTGGATTTGGACCTTGGGTGGAAAAATGTGAAGAATGGGGTTAAAAACACACTAAATGGTCCTTATCCTAAGTCTACTAAGGTCAATGTGACCATTTTGTGCATGGTGCTAGGACACACACAAATCTGGTCGAATAATTTTAGCGCACCCCAGATCGATGGTCGTTGGCCATATTGGGGCCTCAACATAGGAGGTTGTTAAAAAAGGTAGAGCGAGCCGGGAAAAACATGCGTGGTTTGTGGAGGTGCTACGTGTCAGCCAGAGACATGCATCGGACCCAAAAGCAGAGACGTTTCAAACTGCTTTTTGCAGCGCCGATATGTGCATGTGCTTTTAGCACCCTATTCCAGGTCTACAAGTGGCCTCTATCTCCCACTCCCCTATCACTTTCTTTCCCTCACACCTGGCCTCCACTCATCACCCTCTTGACCTATCAGCTTCCACCTCTACATTCTCCCCCTAAGATCCTACTTGTGTCGGCCCCACAACTTCTTCCCAGCCTCCGTGTCTCTTCCACCTAGCCATCACACATTGAGAAACATGTCGTTGTGCCAATCATCCCGCCAGACCCTCATCCACGTCTGATGCCTAGTCATCTTTGCAGGCATCCAACTCATATCCAACTGGTAGAATGCATAGGCCACCATGTATCACAAGTGTAGAGCTGACTCAGGCCTTTTTATTCCCTGTGAAGTAGTTATTAAGGTTGGTTAGTGGTGGTTAAATGTCTTTTCCACCATAAGTGGAAAGATTGAGAAAGGACTATCAGCAATTCAACTTAGCTGCAGTCATCTCATCTGAAACATGGTTTCGTCTGACAGAGCTCGCTTCTGACAGGATACTGTATGCATAGTCTGTTAGGAAGCATGAAGATGTAAAGCCTTTAATGCAAAGACCTAAGCATGCCTCTGCTAGAGGAGCAAAGTTTTTTGAGTATAAGTTGGGAGTTTTGTCTTTTTGTAATGGTATTTGGTTGAGTAGAGCTCCCATTTTGTAATATGTTTTAACACCAGAGTTGTATCTAGTTATGTATTTGGATTTCAGACTTTCAGTTAATAGAATTTAGTTTCTTTCCATCTCTCTATAAACACTGTGTTAAGACACTCAGAATTGGAGGATCCAGTCGAGGGTTATTATGATGCTATAATGTAGGTTTGATTACAGTAGCGTAGTGACTAGTTTTAATCATCTCTCCTTGTTATCTTTTTCACTCCCACATTGAATGGCTCGAAATTGGAGGATCTTGTCGATTTGTTGTGGCCGCATAGTGATGTAGGTTTGATCAATTTGTTGTGGCCGCATAGTGATGTAGGTTTGATCAATTTGTTGTTGGAACTGTGTCATTTGGGCACATTTCAGTGTCTGAAATCTGGGCTTGAAAGAATCATCAAGCCTGAGTTTATCTTCTTCAAGTTGTTGGAAGGTCAGATGCCCATAGAAGTCTTACTATCGTTTTCTCATTAAGTCTTCCCTCTGCTCGCCTTTAAATTCAACCCACTGACTGAAGTTAATGTGGACCTCACTTCCCTGTGCATTTCTTGTTTGGTTATGTGTTGTAACATCATTCTAGTGTTTATTTTTGTCCATTGACCACCACCCATTTAAACCAACATCCACCTAAACACTGATGTGTACTCGGCTTATCCCTACCGCAATCCAGGGGTGACTTCTAGTGCTAACACTCATCAACATTAATATTGTAGAAATAATGTAACTGTTGAAGAGGCGTAGTCCATTCATCTCCTTCTTGGGAAAAAGGGAGGCTAGGTGTCTCCTCAAGGACCTTTTGTCTCAAAGTTTGTAAAGCCTGATCTACTGTAGGGTACTGACTCTCAAATAAAAACGTAGCTATAAATTTATGAGATTCCATACTAGTCTATGGTGATGAGGCCCAGTTCTGCTTGAAGATACCAGTTGATAGGTGTAGTATCCAAGGTGTTAATGAACTTTAGGAGTGTTTCCCTAGGCCTCCTCACAACTTCGCATGTGGTCCTTAGGACAATTCTGGCATGTGTAACGAACTTCGCATCCTTCATTTGGTATGAAAAGTGCACTATCAATAAGGTGTGACATTGTACCCATTTTGTGATGTTATTCTTGTGTGCTCCCCACCATCTAGCTGGTGTGGATTTCAAGGATTTGTCTAGTGACAACATCCTTTGTTGTACTGGTACAATTTTCTCAAATTCAGCTAGAAATGTCTCTAGGTGATTCAAACCGTCAAATGTTGGAAGATTGCTTACTTCTGTGTTGATCTAGCGAAATTATCTAGTTAGTCTGGCACATCATTGTGTGGAGACTTCATACATCTTGTTCTGCCAATTTTCTAATTCCTTTTCTGAATCTGATGAACATGCGCTTTCACTTCGCCAGCTAAGCTGATATTTTCTTCTATTGTAGGATTAGTGTAATCATGTTGTCTTGTTTTTAGTTTGTATATGGTCTCTAGATCATATGTGCAATCTTCTTCCTTGATAGGTTCTATGTATCTACGACCTTCATCCAGGTCCAGAGGTGCAATGAATTTAAGGCCATTACCCTCAAATGTCATTCTTTTCTTCTTTAGGTTAGTAATAGTCGAATTGTTGAAATCCCAATCAATTCCTAACAACTTAGGATAAGGACAACTATCATCAACAATTTCAATCACTTCAAAATATACAAATTTCCTTATCCCATCAATGTCTACAAAAACATGTTGTAGTATTCCAAAGGGGCTCACCACCTGCTCATTAGCCATCCCGAGCTTGATAGGAGAATAAATCAGTCTAGGTTTTCCCATCAGTGCCCAAGTCTACTTCATCATAACATTTACTTATGATCCCAAGTCGAGGACCACATAGTCCACATCGTATCTCCAATATGAGCACTAAGGTGTAATTCCTTGTTTTTTCTCATTTTCCTTGATACTTGATTCAAAGCTCTACTTAGCATAGGGTCTATTCTCCCAATTTCATACTGTCTCACCAGGTGTTGTAATTCTTGTACAACCTTTTCATCTTTAATCAAATTGATACATGTATATAAAAAGTCCATGAGCTTGCTTACCTCTTTCCCTTGTCTATCTATAGAAGACTGATCAAATGTTGGTGGCATATCACATTCCCTTACTTATGGTTGTGCCTTCGCTGAAGAAGACTATTCTCCTACAAATTCTTTCCTTGATTCTTCAAAAGTATGCCTCTCCCTCCTTGGATCAAAAAACCGTGTCTTCTCTGTAGCTCTTCTAATTCCTGATCCTTCTCCAGTTCTTCCTGGAGTCACTCTATCTTCCCCTATAGAAGAGCCTCCTCTAGTAATAACAATGACTCTAGGGTCTTCACCACGAGGTTCTTCTGATATTAATTACACTTGTTGGTTTCCTCCTCGCCTCTCTTGGAGTTTGGACAACAATATTGGACACTCTTCGATGACATGATAAAATGAGCTACAATAGTTGCAAGTGGTACAAGGGTTCTGACAATCCCTTCCCAAATGTCCAAGTTGTGCCCAGCTATAACAGATAATCTGACCTCTACCTCAATGCATACCTCCTCCTCATCCTCTTCCTCTGAATCTGCCATGAGGGTTGAAGTTTCCTCTTCCTGGGTAGTTGAACTGCACATTATTTCCTTCTTGTTTTGTTTCTCCTTGAATTCTATATGTATCCCTTGATATTTCATGCATGAGATCATAATCCCTACAATCCTTCTCATCATGCCCCACAGACTTACAAAATGTGCAATAAAGATTGGTAGGTGTCTGCACATATTTTTTCATGTAATAACATTCACCGGGGTGATGTCTAGTTCTACATACCTCGCACCAAGGTAGAGTAGCCTACTTCAAAGGACTAGGTGCTCCAGAGGCCAAGTATTCATGAAATAGGGGACAATGATCCTTGTCATGGCCCTTTGATTTACACTTGATACACCATATATATTCTCTTTTCTCCTTTCCTTTTTCTTTCTTCATATCTTTGACCTGTAAAGATAAACYAGTTAATTGATTTAAGATCTGACTCATACTTGGAATGGATTCTCCWACAGGGGTTGCTTCTAATTTCATGGCCATCTTTAGAGATTTAGCCTGTGAAGCAATTTTCTGTTGCATTAGAGTAACTCTTATATGTGGCAGGAGGGAAAAAATGAACCATTCTTTATTCTATTCATCTGGAATCAGAAAAGTCAAGTGGTCTGTCAGGGTCTTAAACCTCTAATCGAACTCCCAAATAGGTTCAATGACCTTCTTCTTGATTTCTTTCATCTCTATAATACATTGTGACTCTGACTTAGGTTTCTTGAATTCTATGCTCAACACAATATTAATGTCATTCAGTAGTTTAGGTTGTGCATTCGTTGTAGAAAACTTCATGTACCAACTCAGTGCGTGATCCCTTAAGGTAGTACTGAACTGGGCTCTCTTAACAGTTTCATCGGTGACTTGCTTAATGATCCAAAAATCTTTGCATAGGAATCAGTGTTGGTCAGAATCTTCATATCCGTCTCCTCTGAATATGGGTAGCCTCATATCCTTTGCCATAGATATTCCTTGGTTTCTTGACTGAGTATGTACTAAACTTCTTGTAACAGTACTCCGATTGCTTTGACTACTTTGACTACTCTGGTTACTTAATGCTTCTAGAATTATAGGAGGAGTGATATTACTTACTTCGACAGTAGGCCCAGTGCTTGAAGTTTCTGGTTCTCCTCGGTGAGGTTCTTCAGATCCTACTTTCTCTATTCTTGCAGACACTGAATACTCTTTGTCTATTAGATCTGCTTCTTCTCCACTGTAGAATCCCTTGTCTCTGTAATTTTCCTTAAATAGGTTCGCAAGAGGAACCTCTCTGAAAGGTCTCCCACTGCGTGTGTGTCCAACCTCTGTGTCACTGTCGCTGTCTGAATTCTTGAACATTAGAAGGAACATGTGTCTCAAACATATTTTAAAGGAAACAACTAAAATACATTATACTAGGACTGGACATGGGCAACAATGTCTTGTGAATGGGGTCAACGTTGAAATTTTTTCTAAGTGTTTCTATATGCACTAAAATTTGACATGGATAGACTATTCACATGCATTGATTATATGGGAGGGTTTCTAGACTCAAATATGACTCACATGCCCACTCAATATATCCGATCTCATCCTCGTTTCATTTGAACTTTCTCAGATCAATGTCATGCATGGAACTCCCAACATACCTATCGTCATGGTCGTGATATTTATATTCATTTCCTATGACCCCTAAGCATAATCCATTATAAACTATAAACCATGTAACCTTTAACCTCAAAAATTCTGAGAATTCCTTGCCTATATAACCCTTAAGTGCCAACCAACATAACTCTTAGAATTTATATCTTCAACATAAACCTTATAAACATTAATGCCTAACTCCTATAAACCTTAACATCACAACCATTAACTTGAATAACCCATAACTCTTAAGAACTAAACCCTTAAACAATAATCCTTTTAACCCATAACATGTTTAACCTCTAATTATTACAATCCCTACATCTCATAACTCCTTTTCTTAAAACCCATATAAAACCCATAACCTATATGACCCATATCCATTGAACTCTATAATTTGAAACAAAACCCATATAAACACTATTATTCTAATCCCTAACCTATAAAACCATTAAATCCTAAACTCTATAAACAATAATATTCTAGTCTCTAACCACTAAAATTCTAAATTACGATGAACTCTAAACTGCTATGAACCATAACCCTTATCAAATGAACAATAAATTTCTTAACTTAGTGTCTTGACACATGTTCCTTTTTTATATCCCTTTAAATCTGTTAAATGATCTGGAGAAGTTGAATTAGACTAAGTCTTTCAACTGATGATTTCCATAATCAGATTTCATGCCTGAAAATTTGGATCTAGAGTTGACTCAATATATTTATTTAATATGTTGTCTACATGTTCATAATTTAGAGGAATAAGGAGAGAATCCTTTTATTGTCGAGTGCTCTGCCACCAAATTTTCTACCACCTATCATCAACCTCTAGAAACTTGAAGCTACTAAGTGATTTTGATGATGATCCCCTGCCTAACTTGCAAATCCTTTTTCATAAATTCATTGGATGACAATTTTCTGAGTATCCTCATTTTTCTTAAACACAATTTGGGCTATAGCATGTGAATATTTGTTTTCTATCCTATAAGTGTCTAGCCTCTCCTCATGATTATAGTTATCCTTCACATGGGCCACGTAATCCTTGGTTTTAGAAACAATATGTTGAGATTCATACCTCCAAGGATCCTCCTTCTCAATCTTGTAGGACTCCAAAATTGAGTTGGATTATACATACCTAGACCTAGTCACAAAAGAGTAGTTTGTATATGTAACTAAAATGGGAAAGTAGGTCGTATTCTTCTTCCCAATGAAACATGCATCATCCACTACCATCATTTGTTTCATAAACTCAAGGAAAGATAAGTGTGGAACCATCAACACTAACAATTTGTAAAGCGTCTCCTCAAAACCAAAAATATTCAAACTTGTATACTTTTCATACAAGTACCAATCCTCATATTTCTTTTTAGGACTAACAAATACTTCCCTTTACACTCATCATAAATCCCAAGGGATCCTACCCCAAAATAACCCAAAATGCCACCTGATCTCTATAATTTTTTTATACTCTTTCATGTCTCCCATGCTAACCATAGATAACCATTTGATTACCATATTTTCCTTTCCATAATCCCCTTGTCTATCCAAATTTTAAGTGTAAAAAACAAGCAGACATGGGGAAAAAACTTAAAATAATTGAGAAAAATAGGATGACCTTTGGTGGGGGATGCCATATCCATGATGGATAAGGTATGGGTATAGGCTAAGGAATCATCATCATTTCCAAACAACATAGATGCCATCATGATTAAATCCTTACCTAGCTTATTAAAAATAATAGAAGAGTAAAGATATTTGGTAGTTGGAAAATTTTGTTGGTTGGCGATAAAGTGAGAAAACAATCCATTTCTCCACTCATGGGACATGTGAGACCATTGTTTTTCCTAGAAAGATATATCTAAGGAAACATAGGACAAGGGAAGCTAAAAAACATTCTAGATTGTTGTAGCAGGGAGAAAATTGGCTTCTTAGTAAGTGAGCAAATAATGAACCTAAAATTTTGTAGTAGTTGGTGACACATAATTGATGAATTGAGGAAAATAATAGATGGGGTGTATCATGGACTTACCTTGACTAGCCTCCCAAGGATGTCTATTCCCCTTTTCAAAGGTGGACCTTCCATAGAAATCCTTAAAAGTATACCATGCCTTAGGATTCCTTAGAAACATCAAATGAAAATCCCTAAGTGGTAGAAACTTTGTTGGACTTAGTAGATTAAGGGGGTTGTACCTTATTCCTTCTTCCTCTACATTTTTACATTATAAAAATGACATAGAAAAATAACACAAATTTAGGAAGAATCGACACTTATCGCTTACGAATTCGGATACACAGTGGAACATAGAGACAAATTTTTAAAGTTTAGTGTTTTAAGTCATAGAAGAGAGTTATATACTAAGGGGAAAGAATTTCAAAGTTTAGTGTTCTAAATTACGAAGAGAAATATGTTGTGAAGAAAAAATTTAGAGGTAGCTTGGAACTAGTAGGGGTGATTAGAAGAGTATATTGTCTCTAATTAGATTATTTTCCACTATGTCATTACTTATATGGATAAAACTACAGTAGTATAATAAATTATTTACAATTAAGATTTGATTATTTTCACTTAGATAGTACAAAATTGGTAGCTTTAATTGTCCTATAATCGTCGAGCCAGTGTACAATTGTAGCTTCATTGTTATACTAAACAACATAGATGTACTTTAACAAACAATTTTAATGTGCTCCCCTTAAACTTAAAAGAAGTATTATAATTGGACTAACGAGGTAGAGCACTATAAATAATCCTTGAGATGACCCATTGAACATAAGCAATTATATTTCACTGCATTGCCATGAAGAGGTACTCTTTCATCAAAATCATCCAAAACTTGCACCTAGTCTTAATTGTCTATTCATATTTATAAGGGAATTAATCCTTAGTAGGTGACCTAGCATGCCATTGTTACACTATTGAACAATGACCTTATAATATTCATATAATTTTAAAATGAAAAAACCTCAATTCTATGCAATAAAACCTAAAATACTAAATATATAATAATTTTTTTTTTTATGGAAATGATTTTGATGATCACTAGAAAGAAACAATTATCTGATGTCATGTGATATTACAACAATTAGATGCATCTCACAAGCTATGAAAGTATCCCTAATTTCATCTACAATAAATGATCCCTTACACAAGAGAATTATTGCACAAGACGCTAACATGCCACTTGTAGGAGTATAAGTGTGATGGAGGTAATAATGCAATGTACTTAACCAATAGAAATAATGATTATTGAGCAATTATTCAAGAAATATAAATAGTATAAAATTAAATAAGAGAGACAATGATATATAACCTACATAATATAACCCTTGCATTCATATACAATCTATAAAAGTGAAAGAAATGTCTACAGGCCTCTTTGAGGGGGAAACATGTTTTAGAAGGTTGGTCTAAACTCAATAATGTGGCCCCATGACCTTCTTCAAATAGGAAACATGCAATACTAAGTGAATCTTAGAGTGGGTTTGGATAACCAATTGATAGGAAACTTGTCCAATGCAATGGGTTGATAGAGTCCATACAATTTTGTTGCTAGATTTTGGGAGCCCTTGTCTTCGAGAGAGGGGCCCGTATAGGGATATAGACAAAGGAAAAAAAAATACCCATTTTAGAAAGAATTGTTAGAGTGTGTTGGCACAGGGGTAGACTCAGGGTTCAACGCTTCAACAACGCACCAACAAAACCCTAACTATAGGCCCTTTCGACAACACCTGTGAAGCAGATGAAGTCTCACTCGAGGTAGAGGAAAGGGGGGTTGTAAAACTCAGGTGTCTACAACCAGGTTGGAACATAGATCTGTGATTAAAATACTTAAAAGAGCACTTAAAAAACAATATGCATTAGTTTCTTAAATCTCATTCACATCGCAGATTAAACCCTTATTATAGATCAACACAGTAACCATAAAGATCAAGTACTTCCATTTACTTAGCACATAGAATCAGCTTGGATCTAGCATCGATTTATATTTAATACCATCGAGCACTAAGAAATGACACTAGATGAATTCTTCATACATTATAAAAACAACACTAAGAAGATAAACAAATAACAACATCGCACAAAGCACATTAAGACATAGGATATACGTGTTTCACCCTAGTGTGGGGCTATGTCCACCAACTTCTTCTTCTTATTTATTATTATTCAATATTCTTACAGTCATCTACTCCTGTGCACAAAGCCACGGAGCCAAACTCTACAGAGGATAGGATATCTAGATGCTGTGCACCAGATACTCCTTCCCAAAATTAGGTCAAGGCACAGAGCCAACTCCTTACTAGAACAGAGCCTTACTAACATATCATGCACATGGACAATCARCCAAATCTCTTACATTTCTTGCACTAAGATTCTAATACTTTCTACATTACATTCCTTCCTAAATATACTTTTACAAAAAGGCCTAAACATGGGTAAACCCTTGGTCCGACATCCCATAAACCATTGCATAAACCCTAGTAAACCCTTTTCTCAATCCACAAGCCCACAAAACAAGTGAGATCCTGTGATCTCAGCTCTGCCTAGGCGCTCCATCTTTGACCAGCCTGTCAAAGTCTCAAAAGTGGTCAAACATGACAAATGTTTCCTCAAAACTTGGTCAAGGGCCAACTGAGTGAGGGATCTTCATTACATTTAGGATTTCATATTGCGCGAACTCCTTAATCCATGGCTGGGAGACTATGCACGACTTCTTCCTAGTCATCTTCATCAAATACCTGTGTGGTGCGAGAATTGCATAGTTCTTCCTGTCTCCGAGGTTAATTTCGTTGTTCTTCAGAGCTGGGATGTGTCCTAACTGGGGTCCAACTACGTGTATTCCCTTCAGGATGTATGCAGTTATTAGAATGTACTCAAATTCACGTGGGATACTATCGCGGTTAACCACGCTAGCCAAAGGTGGTATATAATCTAGCAATACCAACAAGATCTGTTTTGTGTTAGCTGAGTCATCACGGTTCGTGCTTCGATTCTCAGTAGTATGGCTGGAAGGATGTCCAGTCGAGGGGGATTCTTGTAGTCCTCCAGTCAACAACACCTGTATTCCTATAGACATAACTCTCTCAGCCATGTGATCCACAAGAATTTCCTCCACAGACTTCTCTAACGCACTATGTTCGCCTGACATTCACACTTGTAATCAAATAGATCAGGTAAGAAAGAGGACAAGTGAGGTAATAAAACATATGGTGAGGTCTATAAATCACAACGTCATATGCAATCGATTCTCTATTAGCTCAGATAATCATAGGTGGAAAAAAGTGGTCTTGGCCCAGTGTCCGATGGGTTAAATAAGCAAGCATAGTAACGGATTCCTCCAATAGGCAGGAATGCATAAATCAATGTGAATCAGTCCATTATGGTGTGGTCTGAATGGTCCAATGACGATATTTTTGTCAATAACTACATTGCTAGCCGTTCTGGAGTGTTATTCTAATGGTCAGGGTGCCTCCAACGGTCATATATCTTTGTAGTGGCGAAGTCCCATTCTATGTGGTTCTGCTATTCCAACGAGGTTCAACTTCTACAGATCTGCCTCCTACGAAGTCTTTTTTGGAGCCTCCTATAGTTTTTTTAGATTGGCTTTCTTCTTACTGAGTTTCCTTGCCTTATTTCCTATGATCCGAGTCTCTAGATTCCTCTTTCCATTCTTATGCTTATCTTTTCATAGCATAGTGACTTCACATTGCTGATGTTATTTCAAAGGGTTCAAAGGTAATACCTCTTTGTGTACTAGGTCCTAGGTGGACATACTTTCTTCTTGCATGGATAGGTCCTTCAAACCTTCGTGCATTCTTTCAAATTTGAAAACTAATTCTCTTTCCCTCTATTGCTTCGACTTATCCTCTTGTTCTTCTATTAGTCACTCTATTTTTCTGGTTATGAGGTCCATTAGCTCTTTCTTTCTCCGTTTTGTGGCTTCCTCTTGTGATTTCCTTTTGATTTGATCCTTCTCAATCCAAGTCTTTCCTAACAAAAGTGGAAAAGGGGCATTGTTCTCAATAAATGTAATGACTTAAAATTCTTCTTCAGTCAATGTTTCATAAACAATCATAGGTATTCTAGTAACTCTTCCACATAGGGTTATCATATTTCCTTTAAACAAGCCTATCCTTCCCAATGAAGGTATCATAGCAGACTTTCCCAAAATTTCCCAAGTTCTTTCTGGCATAATGTTCACATGTGTTTCTTCATCCAATACATAGTCTATGTTGACGTATTCTATTCTTGTGACTATGTATTGTTTTTCTTTCAATATCTCTGACAAATTGACATCCTTGTGGTCATCCATTGCTTCTTTTAAATGTACTAACATAGTCTGATCTTTCTCTTATTCTTTCTCTTTCTAATTTTCTAACATATCCTTAGTCTCTTGACCTTCTTTATAGTTTTGTTGTCTCACGTTCATATTTTTAATTTTAGCAATCATCCTTGGGAAATCCTCAACCTCATGACCAATAAATTTACAACAAAGACAAATAGGACTTGTACCAGGGCATTCCTTAGCAAGAAATCTCGATCTTCTGCAATTATAACACAATGTTATTCCTCTCTTTCTTTTAAACGAGCACCAACCTTTCCTATATTGTGCACTGGGATCACAGTGCAAGATCTACAATATGAAAAAATTCTTTCTAGGTTCCTGCATCCACTTATTAGTCCAAAAATTCTTTCTATGCATAGGAATAACATATTTTTCTCTATTTCTATCAAATTTATTCATATGAAATATTTCTTCTAAATGTGCCCTAACATTCAGGCTAGGATAAAATCTATCAAACATACCTATATTCATACTTTCAAAGAAAAAATTTCCACTTATCTTACCCTTACCATAGCACAAAGCTTTAAGATCTTACCTTTTTTCTTTAGATCTGATTTATTTATTAGCACAGGGCTTTGCAAGTCAAGTAGAATAATGCGCACTAAAGAAACATATTTATGCACAGAGCTTTTTGTTTTCTTCAATTCCCAGCAATAACAGTTTCAGGTCTCAACAACAGAACCATTTTTTGGCACATGGGTAGACCCAGGGTTCAATGCTTCAGCAACACACCAACAAAAACCTAACTATTGGCCCTTTTGAAAACACTTGCGAAGAATATGAATTCTCACCCAAGGTAGAGGAAGGGGGGGTTGTAGGACTCAGGTGTCTACAACCAGGCTGGGGCATAGATCTGTGATTACAATACTTAACATAGCACCTAAACAATAATATGCATTAGTTTGTTGAATCTCATTCACATCGCAGATTAAAACCTTATTACAGATCATCACAGTAACCATAAAGATCAAGTACTTCCATCCACTTAGCACATAACATCATCTTGGATCTAGAATTCATTTATATTTAATACCATCAAGCACCAAGAAATGACATCAGATGCATTCATCATACATTATAACAAAAACACTAAGAAGATAAACACATAACAACATCGCACAAAGAACATCAAGACATATGATATATGTGGTTCACCCTAGTGTGGGGACACATCCACCAAATTCTTCTTCTTCTTTATTAGTCTTCAATCTTCTTACATTCATCTTCTACTGTGCACAAAGCCACATAGCCAAACTCCGAAGAGGACAGGATATCTATGCATTGCGCACTAGATCCTCCTTCCCTAAATCAAGTCAAGGCACATAGCCATCTCCTTACTAGCACAGAGCCTTACTAACATATCATGCACATAGCTAATCAACCAAATCTCTTACATTTCTTTCACTAAGCTTCTACCACTTTCTACATTACATTCCTTCCTATATATACTTTTACAAAAGGGCCTAAACATGGGTAAACCCATAGGCCGTCATCCCATAACCCATTACATAAACCCTAGTAAACCCTTTTCTCAGTCCATAAGCCCGCAAAAAAGTTAGATCCCATGATCTCAAATCTACATGGGCACTCTATCTTTGACCAGCCTATCGAAGTCCCAAAAGTGGTCAAACATGACCAATCTTTCCTCAAAACTTGGTCAAGGGCCAACAGAGTGATGTTTACTTATTTTTTGCTTCATTCAATTTCAATACAAAACCAAATATCCTTAAGTGTGTGGAGAATGGTTGTTCCAATGTTGAGTGTGCGATCAACTCCATAAACTTCGAATGTGCTCGATAGATAGGAAGGGACCGAAGGTTTTTTTTTTTGCAATAAACAAGTTCATAACATAACATTTGTGTGGAATTATGATAAGTGGTGTTTCACCACCATTCAATAAGGAGTATCCATTAAACTAATATTAGTTTTGTTAGTTTGTTTCAAAATGTAATGACCTAACACTACTTCCATTAAATAAATCCGACAAAAGGGGAAAAAAAATTCAAATATAGATGTAATGTAGATGAAAACCCCTGCAAGGGATCCACAACGATTACCCAAGATCCACAATGAGTGGAAAATAGCTATCTTTTAAATTTCCTCCCAATATGATCTCCAATACACTTATTTATCGTGTGTTAACGAGCGACATGATAACTAGCCCAGAACTGACCAACCCTCCAAATAGCCCAAGGCCAATATTTGAGTGGACCAGGTACGCAACTCCTTTTTTATCATATCACCCATCACATGAAATGTTGAGTCCCACAAAACCAAAGAGCATGTAACAAAACTCTTGCGTTCCCATGAATTCTACTGAGGCACACAGATGCAAAGCCCTACAAGGGAGTCATAATGATCACCCAAACTCCACGATGAGTGGAGAAGACTTGTTCTCTTTCAAATTTCCTCCCAAGATGAGATTCACTACACTTACCACTCATGTGTTAATGCATGAAATGATAACGATTTGAGAATCAACCAACCCTCCAAATGGCCCAAGGCCAATCTTTGAGTGGAGATGGTATGCAACTCCTTTTTATCACATCACCCATCGCACAAAATTCCAAATCCCACAAAACTAAATAGTTTGCAACACAACTATTCATATATGTCTATGTTTGGGGTCTCTGTCATGGGGACAGGGTCAAGGGTCTATCCAGCCCAGTCTCTGTCTAAGATGTTTTCGATCTAGGGTTTGTTTTATACTATCGAGCTAGCTCTATTCAGGGTCTCAATCATGGCAGGGTCGGGCTGTGATGTGACTATTGGGCTAGCTCTTTCCAGGGTCTCTTTCTAGGTAGGTTCAGGGTATATGTTGTCGAGATAGTTGATGTGTCTGGTGTCTC
>SNQJ01S0057979.1:40980-65716 GCA_010110895.2 Picea sitchensis | reverse complement strand
ATATATATATATATGTTATATAACATATATGTATATATGTTATATAACATATAACATATAATATTCCATATATGTTATATAACATATATGCATATATGTTATATAAGATATACGCATATATTTTTTATATGACATATATCAGACCCTCGACCCCACCGCGTGACAAAGATACCAGACACATCAGCTAGATCAACAACATATACCCTTACCCTCCTGTGATAGAGACCCCGGACATAGCTAGCTTGATAGGCACATCACACCTCAACCCTACCATGACTAAGACCTTGGATAGAGCTAGTTCAATAGTATAAAACAAACCCTGCATCGACAACAACTTAGACAGATAATGGCCCAAATAGACCCTCGACAGAGACCCCATGATAGAGACCCAACCATCGACAACAATGGGAGCATGGACCAAGTGGATGAGAGACACAATGACCCAAAAAAATGTCATCCAAAGAATTAAATTTTAATACCTTGAGAATAAATATGGGTGAAATAATCAATGAGTTCACCAATAGATTATGTATGTTGTAGAAAATAACTCTAAATATTGGTAAACCCTATAAACCTATAGCAATGGTAGCATGTGTTGTCTCCTTTGAAGTTTATTTTAGTCTACATCTAGGAAGAAAATATGAGATGAGACCTAGGTTGAACACCTTGAATTTTAGAAGGTAAGAAATTCCTAGGAAGCTTGAGAATGAAACAAAGGAGGAAACCAAGTTTCTTGAAATTTCAAAGAAAAGCACAATTCACAAAGCATTTGAATTCTTGAAACTTGTCATCCCCATCAGAGAAGAACCTAGAGAAACTAAACATTCTAAATGCCCCCTCATTCCAAAAAATTGAGGGAAGGCCCCTATACCACAATATCCTAACACCATTCAATCCAAACCACTCAATTTTTCCAATTTTGTTCAAGTAAATACTCCTACTACTCCCCCTTTTGATATCACTTACAAGCTTATTAAATTAAAAATTCTTACGCCTCTTTCTGAAGTAACTAAGGATATTGTTCATAGGAAGGAAGTATCTAATTTTTTTTGGTTAAATAGGCATCCTTAAGGTTCATATACCATTCCCTATCCAACCTAGACTAGAAATAATACCCCAATACCCAATGTGATGGCTCTATATAGTGAGGCTTCTTTGCAAGAAAATCAAATCAATACACAATATGATTCCCCTAGATAGAGATGGGAAATATGCACAATGAAAATGATCAGATAACCCCTCCCTTCTACATCAATCTAGAACTACAAGACCTCCATATACATAATTTTCTCTATGATTATAGGGTCTTTCATTCCTTGATTCCCCTAGCAATCATGGAAAAATTAGGCCTAGACATCACTAGGACTTACACCAACCTTTAATCCTTTGATTTGAAGAGGGTCCAATGCTTGGGGATGATCAAATAATTTATGGTAGGAATGGAGCAGATCCCTAGTAAATTTTTGATGATGGATGTAGTGATAACTAATGTCCCCCCACCTATGTTATGCCATTTTCTAGACATTATGGCACTTTTATGGGGGGGATTATCCAGCTTGACTTGTCATATGCTACCATTATTTTTGTTGGAGGACAAACCTGTAGATTGTATAGGGAAACTAAAATGACTCATGTGATCAATGGTCCTATAAATCCTGCCAATTTCCCTTCCTAGACCATAGATAATATTTGGAACTTCATTCTCAATGATGAACCCCTTGTTGATAATTATTGTATACCTTTGATGTTTGAAGGGGAAAGTTCAAGCCTTTCAAAATGATAGAAATTATGGTATGATGTTGCATGTAATAAAAAGGAAATAGGATAGGTGTCCCATTTATATAACCTTGTGGGAGAGAATTCATGCATGGATTCAAGCTAGAATTTAAATGTAAAAACAATGTAGAAACATACAAATCATTGATGTTGGGGTTAGATACAAGGAAGATGGGCGTATAAAAACTCAAGATATTTTGGGACTTTAATTTGATCATAGGTCAAGTATGAAATAGATGTCATTCTAATCATCCCCCCATGAAAATAATTAGAGATCTTCCTAATTGGTTGTAAATTTCATACCGCATGATCCGGATCCCCTCTCTTATTCCATTTAGGGCCTGCATAAATATTCCATCCCTAACAATATAAAACAATATAAGGTTTTTGAAGATGAAGAATAGATTAAAAGAATCATGAAATCTAATAGATGAATATTCAAATTTGAATATATATTTAGATTCCGATGAAGATGGATAACACTAGAAATTGATCATTCTATAGATCAATCGTGGCTTGAAATATTTAGAGGACATAAGGTTATACAATTCAAAATCACTTTCATTTAGAGAGGGTTGGTTCCATTCGAGAGGATTCTCAGCTAAAATGATGTACCTTAGAAACCCTCCATGAAACCAAATCCATTAGAAGCGGAGGACTGCAACCTAGGCATAGAAGTTGATCCAACATTCATCAAATTATCAAAGTTGACTTTATTCCCCAAAGAAAAATATCAGTACATTCAATTTTTTAGATAATTCAAAAATGTCTTTGCATGGAGGTATGGATATCTTAAGTCTTATGATACTAACATTTCACAACATCAAATTCCCTTGAAGGAAGAAATATGTCCTTTTAGGTAGAAATAGAAACAACTCAAACCCATTCTACACCCCTTGGTACAAGTAGAATTGAAAGTTTTTTGTTATTTCAAAATCATTATCCTATTTAGATATTCAAAGTGGGTCGAAAACCCAGTGCTTGTCCAAAACAAAATGGTTATATAAGACTATGTATAGACTTTAAAAATTTGAACAGAGTTTCCCTAAAGGACAACTGCCCCTTGCCAGAGATATTAAGGGACACTAATTTTATCATAGGTCAAGTATGAAATAGATGTCATGCTAAGAATCTTCCATGAAAAGAATTAGAGAGCTTCCCAATTGGTTGTAAATTTCATACCACATGATTTGGATCACCTCTCTTATTCCATTCAGGTCCTGCATAGAGATTCCATCCATAATAATATAAAATAATATAAGGTTTTTGAATATGAAGAATAAATTAAAAGAATCATGAAATCTAATATATGAATATTCAAATTTGAATATAGATTTAGATTCAGATGACGATTGATAGCACTAGAAATTGATCATTCTATAGATCAATCGTGGCTTTAAATTTTCATAGTACATAAGGTTATAGAACCCAAAATAAATTTCATTTAGAGAGGGTTGGTTCCATTAGAGAGGATTTGAAATTCAAATGATCTACCTTAGAAGCCATCCATGAAACCAAAACCATTAGAAGTGGAGGACTGCAACCTAGGCATAGAAGTTGATTTGACATTCTTCAAATTCTCAACGCTGACTTTATCCCCCAAAGAAAAATATCAATACATTCAATTGTTTAAATAATTCAAAAATGTCTTTGCATGGAGGTATGAATATATTAAGAATTATGATCCTAACATTTCACAACATCAAATTCCAATGAAGGAATAAATATGTTCTTTCAGGTAGAAATAGAGACAACTCAAACCCATTCTACACCCTTGGGTACAAATAGAATTGAAAAACATTTGTAATGTCAAAATCATTATCCCAGTCAGATATTCAAAGTGGGTTGAAAACTTGGTGCTTGTCCAAAACAAAATGGTTCTATAAGACTATATATAGACTTTAAAATTTTGAACAGAGTTTCCCTGAAGGACAAATATCCCCTGCCAAAGATATTTGGGGACTCTAATTTGATCATAGGTCAAGTATGAAATAGATGTCATGATAAGCATCCCCCATGAAAATAATTATAGAGTTTCCCAATTGGTTGTAAATTTCATACCAGATGATCTAGATCACCTCTCTTATTCCATTCAGGTCCTGCACAGATATTCCATCCCTAACAATATAAAACAATATAAGGTTTTTGAAGATGAAGAATATATTAAAAGAATCATGAAATATAATAGATGAATATTCAAATTTGAATATATATTTAGACTCATATGAAGATGGATAGCACCAGAAACCGATCATTCTATAGATCAATCGTGGCTTGAAATATTTAGAGGAAATAAGTTTATACAACTCAAAATCACTTTCATTTAGAGAGGGGTTGTTACATTGAAGAGGATTCTCAACTCAAATGATGTACCTTAGAAACTCTCCATGAAACCAAATCCATTAGAAATGGACGACTGCAACCTAGGCATAAAAGTTGATCCAACATTCATCAAATTATCAAAGTTGAATTTATCCCCCTAAGAATAAGATCAGTACATTCAACTGTTTAAATGATTCAAACATTTCTTTGCATGGAAGTATGAATATCTTAAGACTTATGATCCTAACATTTCACAACATCTAATTCACTTGAAGGAAGAAATATGTTCTTTCAGGTAGAAATAGAGACAAGTCAAACCCATTCTACACCCTTTGGTACAAACATAATTGAAAAAAAATTGTTATTTCAAAATCATTATCCCAGTCAGATATTCAAAGTGGGTTGAAAACTTGGTGTTTTTCCAAA
Source organism: Picea sitchensis (assembly GCA_010110895.2). Taxonomy (NCBI): domain Eukaryota; kingdom Viridiplantae; phylum Streptophyta; class Pinopsida; order Pinales; family Pinaceae; genus Picea; species Picea sitchensis. The sequence continues at coordinate 61,192 of SNQJ01S0057979.1, read as the reverse complement.
AAAAAATGGTTATATAAGACTATCTATAGACTTTAAAAATTTGAACAGAGTTTCCCTGAAGGACAACTACTCTCTGCCAAAGATATTTGGGGACTCTAATTTGATCATAGGGCAAGTGTGAAATAGATGTCATGCTAAGCATCCCCCATGAAAATAATTAGAGAGATTCCCAATTGGTTATAAATTTCATACCACATGATTTGGATCCCCTATCTTATTCCATTCAAGTCCTTCATAGAGATTACATCCCTAATAATATAAAACAATATAAGGTTTTTGAATATGAAGAATATATTAAAAGAATCATGAAATTTAATAGATGAATATTCAAATTTGAATATAGATTTAGATTTAGATGAAGATGGATAGCACTAGAAATTGTTCATTCTATAGAACAATTGTGTCTTGAAATGTTTAGAGGACATAAAGTTATACAATTCAAAATCACTTTCATTTAGAGAGGGTTGGTTCCATTGGAGATCATTATCAACTCAAATGATGTACCTTATAAACCCTCTGTGAAACCAAAACCATTAGAAGTGGAGGACTGCAACATAGGCATATAAGTTGATCCAACATTAGTCAAATTATGAAAGATGACTTTATCCCCCAAAGAAAAATATTAGTACATTCAATTTTTTAAATAATTCGAAAATTTCTTTGCATGGAGGTATGAATATCTTAAGACTTATGATCCTAACATTTCAAAACATCAAATTCCCTTGAAGGAAGAAATATGTCCTTTCACGTAGAAATAGAGACAACTCAAACCCATTCTACACCCTTTGGTACAAATAGAATTGAAAAAAATTGTGATGTCAAAATCATTATCCCAGTCAAATATTCAAAGTGGGTTGAAAACTTGGTGCTTGTCCAAACCAAAATAGTTATATAAGACTATGTATAGAATTTAAAAAATTGAACAGAGTTTCCCTTAAGGGAAACTAACCCCTGCCAAAGATATTTGGGGACTCTAATTTGATCATAGGTCGAGTATGAAATAGATGTCAAGCTAAGAATCCCCCATGAAAAGAATTATAGAGCTTCCCAATTGGCTGTAAATTTCATACCACATGATCTGGATCACCTCTCTTATTCCATTAAGGTCTTGCATAGAGATTCCATCCCTAATAATATAAAACAATATAAGTTTTTTGAAGATGAAGAATAGATTAAAAGAATCATGAAATCTAATAGATGCATATTCAAATTTGAATACAAATTTAGATTCAGATGAAGATGGATAGCACTATAAACCGATCATTATATAGATCAATCTTGGCTTGAAATGTTTAGAGGACATAAGGTTATACAACTCAAAATCACTTTCATCTCAAATGATGTACCTTAGAAACCCTCCATGAAATCAAAACCATTAGAAGTGGAGGAATTCAACCTAGCCATAGAAGTTGATCCAACATTCATCAAATTATCAACGCTGACTTTATCCCCCAAAGAAAAAGATCAGTATAGTCAATTGTTTAAATAATTCAGAAATATGTTTGCATGGAGGTATGAATATATTAAGACTTATGATCCTAACATTTCACAACATCAAATTCCCTTGAAGAAATAAATATGTCCTTTCAGGTAGAAATAGAGACAAGTCAAACCCATTCTACACCCTTTGGTACAAATATAATTGAAACAAATTTGTGATGTCAAAATCACTATCCCAGTCAGATATTCAAAATGGGTTGAAAACTTGGTGCTTGTCCAAAAATAAATGGTTATATAATACTATGTATAGACTTAAAAAAAATTAACTGAGTTTCCCTGAAGGACAACTACGCCCTGCCAAAGATGGATCAAATGTTGTAAAAACTAGTGGGGTATGAAAGGATTTCCATGTTGGATATTTTTTCGAGATATAATCAGGTTAGAATGTAAATATAAGATGTAATGAATACTACATTCACCACACTATGGGGCATATTTTCCTCTGTAAGGATTCCTTTTGGGTTGGTAAATTATCGGTCTAATTTTAAGAGAACTATGGATTATGCATTTGTTGATATCATAGATGTGTCTATTGTGATATATATTGATAACTTTACTGTTTTCTCAACAACAGTCGTTGATCATCTCAAACATCTAAAGAAGGATTTTGAAAGGTGCGAAAAATTTGGCATATCCCTCAATACCAAGAAATATTTCTTTGAGACATATAGTGGCTACACAAGCTTATGGTATTACACAGAGTCAATATTAGAATCTAGAGGAGTGAAGATAAATATACTATCTCTGCTTAGACATAAAATCTCTCAATCATTTTTGGGAGATTTATTTTGTTGGAAGTTCATAGAAATTTGTTAGAGCTCACTTAGGAAATGATTTGGAATGTTTAAAAGATGTGAGATCAAATCACGTTGACTCAGCTAAGATTCATTCTCAACTATAAAAAAAAGAAATGCATGGGATAAACCATATGATAATGAGCCGATTACAATAAAGATTTCCTTGATTTTCCTTTTACACACACTCTTGTTGCAGTCCTCCTATAGAAAATGATGAAGGATGTTGCAAGAATTTTTAGCTCCACTTGGCCTCTTCCCAAGCTACCAATCAATGTTATTATTTTTCTTAAGAAATCTCTCCAATCATTTTTGGGAAGATTTATTTTTGTTGGAGGTTCATAGAAAATTTTATTGAGCTCACCAAGGAAATGATTGGAATGTTTAAAAAGGAATGTGAGATCAAATACGATGACTCAACTAAAGATTCATTCTCAACTATAAAGAAATACATGGGATAAACCCATATGATAATGAGCCCTGATTACAATAAAGATTTCATGATTTTTCCCTTTCCTTTTACACACACTCTTGTTGCAGTCCTCCTATAGAAAATGATGAAGGATGTTGCAAGAATTTTTAGCTCCACTTGGCCTCTTCCCAAGCTACCAATCAATGTTATTATTTTTCTAGTAAACCTAGTTCATCCATTTTTAGCTCCTATATTGGATCATAGTTTCACTTATAAAATATTCAATTGGGTGAATTTTCCTATAGTATCCATCCTCCACAGTGAATCTATTTGCATTGAAACAACAACCATATAAATCATTAATCATGGCTAGTTCAACTAGAGTCCCCAAAAGAGATTTCACTACCAAAAGAAATTCAACATAAATGCCATTTAAGTCTATCTTAGCACCATATAACATAATATTTGTCAAGAATGTAACAATCAAATCTCTTCATTGCCAAATTCCTATAACTCGTTCCGCAACAACATACAAAGCCTTGTCTATTTGACCCTCCTCATAGAATCATTTGGTTAATTCAATGCATGTAATTGTATTTAAATTTGTCAATAAGAATTTTCTATTGTTCCATCATAGAAATCACCTCAAGAGCTCTTGAAAAACAATCCCCTATAACAAATTTGTGCCAAACAATGTCAAATAACTCCTTATCAAATTTTAAAGGATTAACTCACTATCATAAGGCCATCGAGAGTTGCAAGTTCTAACTAAAATCTTGCCTCTTCTCAAAATGATCCTTGAATTCCTAACGTCCAAATGATTCATAGGTTTTGTTGGATATTGTAGAGGGACATAAGAGGGTTGCATATGTAGTTATCATTCTACATTCCCAAATATCTAGGATTCAATTTCCCACTATTTAACTATGTGATAAATTGTGTTATAGTATCATTGTTGGAATGCTAAATACATATTGGAGTTATGCAAATAAATCAATTGATAGGGAGGTCAAGTGGTCCTTCCTAGGTTGGCATTCATGACTTGATACTAGTGGGATGTTAATATCCATTCCTATACATTAACAAAAAAAGCGATGCATGAAAGAGAAGACAAACTACATAATCAAACCATGGAAAACTACATAATAAGTGTCATGGAGCACATGAGGCTTCAATACCACGATCCACATAGATGTTGCCTCACATGAGAATTTTATTCGATGTAAGGTTCATTGTGTTTACATCCATGAACCTTTCATAGTGCATCTAAAATATCTTTCATAATGATGGTCATTTCAACCTATGTACCTTGAAAAATTTATTATTGAAAACCCATATTCATAGGAAGGTTGGTTACCTTGAATTAGTTGACAATATGTGTATGAGTGGAAACTAATGAATTTTTAAAATATAAAAAACATTTTAGATATCTCACTATATACTTATAATCTTGGATAACTATATGTCTAATTAAATCGACTGAAGGTGTAACCAAATAGGTACCTATCAGATATTTCTTCCTTGGGTGAAGGAAGCTTAGGAAAAACAAATGGAAATGTGACTGCGTCTAGTAGATTTGATATGCGAACAAAGACCAGAGGTGAAAAGGTCGGAAGAAAATTTAGTAGATGCATGGAATTTTTTCTTTCCAAAGGAGGATCATGCTCTTATAATGATGAGAGCATAGGAGACATAGAGGTTCCACTAAGGTATAATCATCTGGTGAAACAATGGGTAACTAAGTAACTTCCTCCTTTGGACATTGAATTCATTTTCAACAATAGGACGTATCGCATTGCACCATCCTCCCTGCATGGCATGGGGATATTTCCCATGGATGAAATAACTGTAAAATAGAATACAGTAACTAAATTGATGGACTATGTCAGATTGTGTTATGATTATAGGGATTGGATGTGGTTGGTCTGGTACATGCGAAGTATGTGGAGATATGCACTCGTTGTAAATTATATACAACTAATAAACAATGATAAAAATAAGGGAACGACTATCTGTATTGATGGAAGACCTAGAGATTCGGGTCATATCACAAGATTTATAAAAAGAACACAACCTGAGACAACAAACAAGCAACCAAATTTCATATATGAGGGACGTGAAGGGAATGGGGTAGTCGTGTGCACAATAAAAAAGTTATCTCTCAAGGAAGAGTTATTAGTGGATTACCATTTGAATCGAATAATAATGTGTGAGTACTTATGCAACACCTTTTTAAGCAACCCCTACTTATTGCATTATATTTTTTTTATATTTAACATGTAAACAATTAACGATTTCGATTTACATTTAAAGAGAATTTTATTATTGGTTTATATAATTTTATTTGTGTGGAAATCATTTTTTTTATATCTCTAACAACTTTTTAAATATTTCGGGGTTCTAATTATATTATAAAGTGGCATGATGATAGTGGAAAAGTGATAGACATAGAACATGTAAACGATTAACAATTTTGACTTACATTATACGTGAATTTTATTATTTGTTTATATAATTTTATTTGTGTGGCGATCAATTATTTTATTTGTTTATATAACTAAAATAACATTTATTTTGTTGAAATATGTAGTCTATGGGCCATGATGCTCATGATTCACCCATCGAGGAGGAGTTGTATTTATCTCATAACCCGATGGTAATTATACAAAAAAAGATCATTAAAGAGAACAAGGAATTTGTTTGCTTGTTAGACCTTGAAGATGAAACTCCTGAGGTCAAACAAAGGATCACATTGGTTATGACATTGCTTAGTAAATATAAGGAAATAACCATAATTTAAATTGATTTTTTCTATGTTATAAGTTCAATTATGAAAGGTTTTTTTTTTAACTTTTACATTATCTAAACAAAAAAATATTTTCTTTCTTATATAGATTTATTTGGAGCTCGTTCAGCTTGGTGTTGGTAGTAGTGGTGCTACACAAAACCACATATTCTTGACGTGGGACCTTGTATACCTTCCAGTCTATTTAGTTCTACACCTCCCACACCTTTAGATGGGAGCCATGACACATATCCCTAGACAACCACATAGGCAGGATCTAGAGGTGGTGATAGAGATGAGTCTGATGATGTCGATTATATGGTTGCATTTTCTAGAGTGGGATGTGTTACCAGCATGGGGATCCTTCCATGCACATTTTTGGTCAACAAGGAAGGAATTCCATTAAAGTAAATAAGAATCCTAGGTAGTTTTCAATATTTTAATTGTTTCATGTTGTCTATATCAAATATAAATCATCTAGATTATTATTTTGAAATTGATGATCACATCTTTTTTTATGTGGGAAACAACCATTTTATAGGCACTTAGATACCAAGGCATTGGTGATTTTTGGGTCAACCATATACACGAGGTGGAATTCCCAGAATTCCAACCTTAGAAAAGAACTTATGGATTATCTTAAAGGCATCTTTGGAGTAGACAACTTCAATAAAAAATAAACCACCTCCTTAGTTGGCCAATATTTAAAATCTATGTGAGATGTGTATAGGGTTCACTTGCAAAATAAACCTAGGTATGAGTGTCCTCCCATGGTTCCATAGAGGAAGTGGAAGGCACTCATTGAGGATGCAAAGGAAAAAAAATTGAGAAAAGAAATAAAAACACCAACTGGTACCCCAAGGTAAATTACATTTCAAATTGAATACCTTTAATTTTCTTTATATCTAAATAAAAGTGTGGTATATAACACACATGAAACTTTTTATGATAGGTTTCTTGAAACTTCGAAGGAAACCAAAGAAAGGATTTCCAAACATGGCTAGCATAAGATAGGCCAGGGAGACTACATGAACTTACAGTCACGAATTGTATGTACCCAAACATCTTAACAATATTATTTGTATCGCCTTCCATTCATGTAATTTCAACCAATAGTTCATTAAAAATACATACTCTTATGCAATGCAAGCTGACGACTTCAAGTTGTCGTAAAACATCGAAAAAGAATGGGGTAGACCCCAAGATCTAGTTTGCATGATAAGGTAAATAAAAATCAATCCACATTAACCTTTGATTACTTATAAAATACACTCATGTTTTTTATTGTCCATAAATTTAATTTGTTACTTTGTTTTAGTCAGGGGAGCATCATTATGGTCGAGCCCATTAATACTGGAGATAAGTGCATTGATAGTGTAGTGCCGCCAGAACATGGTGCTTCGAGAATCCCCATTCTAGTGGTGTGTAGCCCCATGATGTTACTACGACTGAGACTGGACACAACGGTAATATGGTTGTATATTAATAATATACTTATTAATTTCGTAGTTATAAATTGTGTACTTATATTTTTTTTACTTATACATTTACGATTGTGTCCTTATAAAATTTTTGGTTTTAATGGCAGAGAATGTCATACTTGAGGATCCTACACCTGAAGAGGAGTACAAGAAATCCATTCCAACGATGTCGACTAGTGCACTAGGTAAATAATTACATTGCGTAGTTTGTTTTTTAATATTATTGAACTACTTCAATGGTATTCAAAAATTGGCCATATAAGTTCAATATTTTTTTTGTTTTTGTAGGTGATGCCCCCTCACAGGGGCCTACACATCATGAGTATGAGACCGAGTTTTCTCTACGTTGCAAGAATCAAGCACAATCAACTACTAAAGAGCCCCTAGAAAATGAAGACGTGGATGTTGATGATCTAATTAAGAACTGGAAATCACATAAGAGGCCTAAACAAATGATGATGTATAATATTATTATAAGACAGATTAATGTACATATAGATAGTATATTTGGAACATTTTTTGGATGATAAACCACATTTATAAAAACTATTTTTTATGACATATTCCATTAAATGTGTTCTTGCATATTTTTTGTTGCATTTCCTTTGAATGAGTTATTGCATACTTTCTTGTACTTATGTTAGTCAAATATGAATTATAGATGGTTAGTAAAATATGGATAGAGAGATAAAACAAATCCAATTATATTAATTTGTAGTACTTATGTTCAAAGCAAAAGGAAATCAAACGACTTTGTACTTATTTTATCTTAGCTTTCTTTCTTAGCTTTACAGTCACTTTTTATCAATTTTGAATATTTTTAATGCATATTTTCCAGTAGAATATAGATTGGGTACTAGGGAATTGAGAGTGATGTGGTGGGGGAGGGGAGGGGCCATAAGAGATTCCACTTTCATGTAGTTGTCCCTATTCAATAGAGAACAATTTATTGGATCCATTTAATCTTGGAGAAAACCTCCATCGATCCAACAGAGAAACAACATAATCAATGTTGACTTCGTTGCTTCTCCTTAAGATCAATGAAGTTTTGATCCAAGATTAGATGGATCCAACAAATTATTCTCAAAACCAAGAGGAGCTTATTCAATATTTTTGTTTAGTTATATATATTTTGCATTTCTATTTTTTTTCTCATCGAGTAAATCCAGTTTGAATCTAGGATGATGAGGGGCTAGTCCAAAAAGATGTCTTATAAGGTGCTTGGAAGAAATAATAAGGTATGTTCTGACATTCTCATAAAAATGCATCTTAGAGTAAATAATTCTATCAATATAAGTTGTATTCATTTTATATATATTTATGGAGGTTGAATGATTTGGCACTGTGGGCATTAGACAAATATAATGATGGATGAGTTGCAATCAAGGGAGGTATGTTATCCAAATAATTTTAATGACTATTTAATTTTAAGATGTTTCAAGTACCCTGAATGGGACCTCATATGTCATAATTTTATTTTTTCTTGAGAGTTTTGATATTTATACATTTGAATGATTTCTTACATTGATAGGTTGACGCCCAATATAAATTAGAATAAATGAATAAAATCACCAAGGATTTGGAAACAAAAGAAAAGGGTTGCACAAAGAAGTTAGAAGAAATATTTTGGTGTAGATCTTGGAGGTAACAGATTGGCCTTCATGTTTTTGTTGATCTACAAGCCTTCCTTTGTATTTTTGTTGATCTAGGTCCTTAAATGTGTTTTACCTAATGGTTTAAAAAATAACACCTTTTTTAATATAGTCTTTATTTCAAAGACCACCATGGTTAAACAAAAATCCAGTTATGTTGTAATAATAAGTTGTCAATCTAGGGCTTGGAGGATATTTTTTGTGGATATATTCTTCTTAAACTCAAAACAATAAACATATTAACACTTAATTTATTATAGGAGATATTTGGTAAACATATTAACACTTAAAATATAAACAAATTCACACTCAAAGAAATTGTGATGAACCATTTCAACTTTAGAGAGAAAGAGTAAAATGTAATTATTGTTTGAAATTACTTCCATGAGCCATATTATAGTCTTTCAAGTCTTAATTTGCTGCCTATAGATTGCTAACAACCCATACAAAACCAATCTACTTGTGAAATTCATCCCATGGGATGTATGTGTCTCATTAATGAGAAATTGAGGACCATTACATGGGCCATATGGGTCATATTATCAAATCCATGATCCCCTCTCATCTATGGGGTCACTCTTATTCCTTGGATTGCATGTTCCTATTGGTTGATTGGTTGGGACATAAACCAAGATTTCTTTCACTAGCAATGGTGCACCCCCCTATTCCTTATCTTGTAGATTTACCTTCATTACCTCTTGCAACTCTTGGTTTCCAATGAATTGGATACTCCATGATCATTGAGTACTGTTAGGATAGGAAATAATATAAGACTAGGAGTAAAAATTTTTATAGTGATTATTTCCCCATGATGCATGTGATTAAAGTTTAGAGATATTGGGCTCCACATTAAATTTCAATGGAATTTATGACAAATTCTACATAATATCTACACATCCAAGCATATAGAGACTCCTTGTCAATTGGGCTTAGTGCAAGCATATGATGGACAAGAAACTTTCATGCAATTTTCCCATCTCTATTGCATATGTATTAGTTTAATGCTTTCCAAACAAACAAAATAGTTATTGATTTATCCTATTTCAGCTCATTTCCAATCAATTATTTTCTAGTTGTTTTAAACATGGCATTTTTTTAATCTTTTACCCATATGTATCATTTTTGCAAGAAAAGTACACTTATACTTAAAATAGTTGGATATTCATATATAAATAAAACCAATCTTACTTTTGGGAGTAATAAATGTCTCACCACCAAATATTTCCTATATGTATGAGTTGCAAATGTAATCGATAATTTCATAACTTATTTGGAACTCACAAAGTGTAGTCAAATTTAGCATTGAAGGCTTCTATTGAAGCATTATCATAACTAGTGGAAATTGGTGCCTTGTGAATTTTTCAAGTGATGGAGTATTTCAAAGTGCCATCTACATCATTCCTAATAGATGACTAGTTGGAGGATTTGCAATAACTAGAAGATTTGGTTTGAGATATGTCCCACTGTCTAGAGTTTAGATGTTGATAGCCTTTTCAAAGAACTGTTTGTTGGTACCATGCGAACTGTTCCATGGTATGAGGTGACATCTACATAAGGGTATCCCTGGATGAGCATGGATGTCCTCATGCTTATGTGTAAGTCTATTTTTTATCACGAGGTTAGCTCACTGTCTATTTTTTGTACCATGTGTGGGATGAGGTACACCATCAAAGATGTCCAATCTTTATATCCCATAGATTATTCTAATTTTACCTCATTATTAATATCATTATTAAATAGGTTATGATGTCCACTATATATACACCCTTCCACTTTTTTCGTTATTGTTTGTAAACACTTTTCATGTAAATATAAGACATATTTTTTAGAAAAACAAAATCACAATATAATCATGGTATAATCCCCACGTGAAGATCATGTGTAAGTTTGTTTTTTATCATGAGGTTAGATCACTATCTGTTTTTTGTACCATGTGTGGGATGAGGTACACCATCAAAGATGTCCAATATTTGGATCCCATAGTTTATTCTGATTTTATCTTAGTATTAATATCATTATGAAATAGGTTATGATGTCTATTGTATATACACACTTCCACTTTTTTCTTTATTGTTTGTAAACACTTTTCCTGTAAATATAAGACATATTTTTCAAAAAAAAACAAAATCACAATGTCATGTAGAGTGTGGGAATTCCAATGCATGCAAGTCTATTTTTCACATTTTCTATTTTTACCGGTGCATATTTTAGGCATTACTAATTTTACAAAGTGTTTCCATTGGATATACTTTGATACTTTGAGACCAATGGTTGAGCTTACTATTTTTAGCAATTCCTTTTCCAATTAGGTTTATGAGATAACAAGGATCATGTATGTATCAACTTTCAAGTTGTGTATCCAAGCTTAGTTTTCAAGTTTCCTTCATTTTTTAAAGTCATTTCTAGTTTTAATAGCTTATATTTTTGGCAATGTGATGGTTTGCATGGGCGTTGGCATGGTCATTTTCATCCTTGTCATCTTGGGTTGATGGTTGACTTCTTCCTAGGAATAGTTTTCACATACATATTTAATCCATTTTCGAGCTTATGTTTAGTAGGTGACACATGGAATATGTGCATGGTGATATATGAAATCTTAAGTTGGTGATTGGTTGGATAGCTTAGCAGGGTTGAGTTGAAGCACAAAGATTTTGAGGAATTTTAGCATATGTGACATGACGGATGATGAGTTACAGTTTCCCATTAATATCTTTTAATACATTATTGAGCTTCTTATTTACTTGAAATATGGATGCATTATTATGGTGACATGTGTACTTGAGCACTTGATTTAGGTGTGATGCAAGTGCAATCATAAGAAAAAAATATTTCTATGGTTCCTATTGGTGAAGGTGGGGATTTTTCCATGTGTCATCCTTGTTTTTATCAAAATTTCAAAAATGGTAGGTTCACTTGAAGAAGAGCACTCCATCCTTGAGATATTTTGGGAATCAAGAGGAATCTTATCCATGTAGGTTGAGAACCTCACTTTGGAGAGAGTCCATGGTGATATCTTGGCCATAAAAATGGATCTTATCCACTCAAGATCAACGAGAGTGCTCCATTTTGGGGACATTTGAGGAAATGAATCTTATCTATTTCCATTTTCTGGACCTTATCCAGTTTATTTTGAGCTAGAGAAGTGTACCTCACTTGGGAGGGATTTCACTTCACTTTATCTTTTCATCATCTAGTATATTCTTGGAAAGGAGGGTGCACTACTGGAGGAGATTCTTTTCAATTTTTAGTTAACTGACTCATGCAGGTATTTTTCGATTTTTAGTTCAGTTCTATCTTTCACATTCAAGTCATTTCTATTTAGGGAAAAAGAGGTTGCCCCATATGGTATCTATTTTTAGTTTTCTTGTCCATATTTCATGTAGTTCTCTTGGAAAAAGATAGGGTGCACCTCTTGAACTTACTTCAACACTATGTTGATGGGACCTAAATCCCTTGACTTGATGGTAGGAACCAAACCCGCCATCAAGGTCCAATTAGAATTTGAAGCATTTAAAATGGAATGGTTCTCCAGATCTTTTGATCCGACAAATTTATCGGTGGGCTTTGTGTTTCTTTGTGAAGTCTCTTCCTTCAGTTATGACTATTTTCTTCTGTATTTTCTCTTGACTGGGGTTGATATGAGAGATGCAAGCCAGCATAAACAAACTTGACAATTAACAGGATTAAGTTTTAACTACTGGGGAAGAGGTTAATCTTGGGATAACCCGCTACTCAACATGGAAACAATTACTCTATGCCACAGGCCTAGTACTAATACATTAACCATGTCAGCATCCAATTACTATTTGAGAAACTAACTTATTAGAAAGAAAGCACATATGTAATAAGATAATGGAAAGAAAAATAATTCATCTACCATGACCATGCATCACATTATAACACAATGATTTATCTCCATCATTAAAGAAAAGAACATCAAAACATTGCACCAGATAACTTGACAACAAAATTAATTTCTAATACTCATTACTACATCATTCATGAAACAGGAAAGGAAGCATTTCTTCTCCAAGTCCAATCACATGCATCTGATGAAAATAGTTTGTCTTTGGTCCAGAAGGACTTCTCAGTTCATAGAAGTCTCAAAATAATTCTTAACAACCAAAAAGAAAGAGTTCTTACAATAACCATCGACCCTTTGATAACTAGCCGATGTGTTTATTTATAATATGGAGTTCTAACCGAAAGTAACAGCTAATTGTAATTTAAACAAAACAAAAATCGCCACATGGCGTTATCTTCTAATAGCTTCTTTAACAATCATCCCGAGATACTTCTTGGAAAGGATGACTGCTCTTGTATTCAATCCAGCTCAAAAACATTTTTTCACAAGTTTGGGCCCATGGAAATCTATGTTGTTCCATCGGAGCCGCATATATTCCCCTGATGTCTACTGCATGTGCTCGATACTTTACTAAGATGGAGTTCAACTGCTCGGGCTTTGATCAGATGTTCTACGAATTTTCATACTTGCCCTGGCTTCGTATCAACAATTTTTGCTAACTCTTCGGCCCATAGCGTATCTTGTTCAACATGTCATTTGACCACGTTGATCAGTTCAATGAAATTATCGAGGGTGTCGAACTCAGGGAACTTGGCATTCTATATCGCTCTATTGATCCTGCTTCGTATTTTATTTTAGGTTCATCAGTGAGATCGCCGAGAAAGATTTGTTGGGTGATTGGAGAATCCTTTCTGCAAGCGGGGTTGAGATAGTTTAGCGATTGAGCAAATATGACCTAAGATACCAACAAACATAATTGATCGGTGTGTACCTCTGAAGCTCGTTATTCTTGATTGTTTAATACTTACGTGATCTCAGTTTCTCCTTTGAATTACCTATGATGTATTTAATCCACATCGCTGCTCCTCTTTAGTTTAAACGATCCATGTCATCGCGCCAAAGCGTGGAAAATCGAGTACGATGGATACGAGCGTTGGAACCATCATAGTAGTTGCTCGACCTTTGGGACTGGGAAAAGACGCCAGAGTTGAGAATGCATGTGTATGCTCCCAGAAGGTCAGATACCATAGTAAGGAAGTCGTTAAATGGCTCCAGAATCCGTATTACCAAGTGTTTCAACTATCATTCGTCAATAATGGAAGCTGGGGAGTTTAAAGAGATTGGAATTTGCATACTGCACATTTTCTGCAACTCCGATCGACGACGCTTTAAGCATTTTGGATTACATCCGATGAGTAGCTGTGATGAGTTGAGTCTTCAAGGGATCTTTTCATGAAGCCTGAATGTTCTCTTGGCACGCTCTGGTTTTCTACTCTATTTGGCTATAAATTCTAGGAATTTTGTGGGGAATTCCACGCATAAGTCAAGTTTATGTTTCTCTGATGCTAATATTGTGTGTTTATTCAAGTGAAACTCGGTGTATTGGTCCTTGATTACCTTTAGGCTTCCAATCCACCATGTTGTTTCATTATGGGATCCCCTCCTAACAAGGGATAGGGTTTACGAGGTAGTCAAAATGCTAGGTCTGAGCCCCAACATAGCTAGGATTCATTCTTATTGGCTCCCAGTGTCCTTGAAGCTTCAACAGGAGGTACATGCTTTTGTTCGGATAAGGTGTCAGTGCCTCTAGCGGAAGTTGGGGTGGAGAGATGTACACTTGAAGGAGGTATGCTGGAGACCACACCCCCATAGGAGCGAACACCATGGAGAAGAGGGAGGCCTAGGAAAGACACGGGAAAAAGGGAGGAAAACTGCCCTCATGTTGAGCTAAATATACATCCCGCCGCTGAGGGGTCTACGATGCTTACTTATYGGTCGAGGCTTGTGAGGACTGCTATTAAAGGAAGAGGAGGATGAAAGGGGAGGGAAAAAGAGCTGGGTTMTCTCGTTAAGAGTTCCATCCAKCATTTAGAGCAGGCCCAAMTTTCTATAGATGAACTCTACCAAGAAAATAGAGAGTTGTGAGGCCAGTTGGCGGTGAAGAACCAGGAGGTATCAGAAATAAAGGGTCGTGAAGGAAGCACAGTTTAGCTCCAGATACAACTTCGAGAAGCTCAAGACACAATTGTGTAGTTGTGTGAGGTGTAGAGGACGACAACGAATGAGGGAAAGGAAACATTACAGGATGTGAGAAGTAGTCTGGGAAAAGGTTTGCACGCAGGAGATGCATAATGGGTGATCCTTTGCTTTGAGTTTCCCGAAGTGATGCTTAAGATTTCTTCTTTTTCATAGTAAGGATTTTGTACTCTCATTGTGACCGAGCTGGTTAGTAAATATGTCGACGATATCTATTTGTATGTAGACCAAGTTTGGCCAGAATTAATTATATGAAAACTTGAAGCTTCTTGAATGTATCCCATTCCCTTTTGAATGTAAATTAACTACATTCTTTTATCTGATTTTTTTCTGCAAATTATATGATTTTATAAATGTTATTTTTTCAATGTGAGTTTGTTGATATGTTCCCTCTAAAACTTGACGTTGACATGGATTATCAACCTGGGGTTACTTAAATTATTTGAACATACAATTTAGCATTCAGATGGTGGGTAAAGATTGTACTGAGGGGGTCTATTTATGTCGAAAGTACTTAAAATATATTGCGACTACCTACACTTGAGTGGCATCGGGGGTCAGCAAAGTCAAAATGTAAATTTTAATGAGAATTGTATTTTGTAATTCTTTGACGCCGAAATCATGTTGGGTGTCGGAAATCGACGATATCTCTCTTCTCTTTGCACGATGCTTACCTTTTCCTTTTCCTGACGAAGCCGAACGGGTTGGTCTTCGGTGATACCAATGCCAAGGTTCAATCATAAAAAAGAAAGACTTTGATCTGCTGACGTCGATGAATATCGATTTTCAACTATTTTAAACTTTCTCAAATGATTTTCAACACCTTTAACATTTTCTGATGTCGAAATCCTAAGCACGTCGGGGAGAGCTTTAGTGTGTTGATTCCCTAAGTAGCTTATTAAGGACCCTTTAACGATTAAGATGATTTTTTGTTGTATGTTCAAGAAATATTTAGAAAATTGAAACATGAACATAAAAAATAAGTGCAAGTATCAGTTTCATAAGGCAAAACAAACAATGTAAAGGATCAAGTGGTACCCGAAAGTAAAAAATGAACATAGACTTTTAGGGTGTGTTGAGTGCTCAACACACTATTCTTGACATATTCCTTCTTGTTATTCAATTGACTAATGCGCCCTATCCTTGGGATATCATGCAAATGTTATAATGGTTTCTCAAAGAATATTTTCTCCTTTTGTTTCTTCTATTGTAGGACTAAGCGGGGTGAATCACTTGTGGGGTTGAATATTTTTAATATAGGTTCAAATATTGGACAAGGGTTCCATCTTTTTCTGATATTTTGCATTTAATTCATTATTCTCCCTTCTCAACTTCCATTCCACCTGCGTATGCACTTACTTATGAATTGGAGGTAGCTCACATTCATAGTGTTCCATAAACATTTCTCAACTATTGCATGGAAAAACTCTCCAGTAGTGATTGGATCTAATTAATGAGATCATGTTTGTAAACAATATCGGTGTTTTTAAAGCAAATCTTATTCTCTTTTATAGTTTATTGGACATTGCAGTCATATTTTCATTCAAAATAATTGAAATCAAATCCTTGACAGTGGACTAATGTTACATGTGTGTCATAATTCATTCTTTTGATTAGAGTTTTCAAGTTGGAATTTAACATTTTCTTTGAATCAACGAGTTTGACACATTCACCTCACTAATGTTCTTCCTTTCTTGACTCCATTTCCCAAATCATGGCATGGAATTGATAGGACCAACTGTAATGTTAAAAATTCACATGTATTTGTTGATATTAACTTTTAAGTGACAATCAGTCATTTATAGGGAACAAATCTTGTTGTTCTGCAATTATTTTTGCAGAAATAGTGGGAGTTATGGTGAATTTATGTTATCTTCTAATTTATCTAATGATTTAAACATAAATCTTCAATTTAGATTTGGATATTTGAAGAAATTATTTGCAGATTTGAAGGAGACACAAAATTTATCGCAAGTTTGGAGGATTTGTTTCCCCAGGAGTTTAGATATTTTCAAACCATTCTGAGAGAACCCCCTTGGGTTGGCATGAACCAATCCATAAGTGAAAGGAAGTGTGAATGGTGACCAAATACAACCTTTAGTGTTTATCCAGACACTTTGGATCACATTTTATCCAAAGGTATTTCATGGATGTAATAAGACTATCAAAGATCAACACCAATAAGAATCAGATATGGATGGATAGATAATCAAGCATGAAATCAATTGAGAAGAAATTTGAGGAAACCTTATTACATGGTTTCATATTATTCTTCAAGGGAAAAGAATATCCAAGAGGTAGAGAATTTTTATGATCCTCTACCCAATATAAGGGATCACCCATATAAGTAAATAGTAGGTTGTCCTAGAACTAGGCCCACAAGAGTAATGAGTGAGAAACTAGTATATAGATCAGATGATTATCATCACTCTCACACACATATGTACATCATTATTTGATATTGTTACCTTTTAGGCTTTATTAATATATATTTTCTTATTCCATAGGATCTGTAATCCAATTCATCATTACTCTTGTACTTTGGAATCGTGCTCCTCCTCTATATATGGCATAGTCAATGTTCATTATGATGTGATGATTAATTTGGCTCATATCATTTATATTATTTGTAAGGAGTTGGGGTCAATCATTTCCAAACCTTGGGTTCTCATGCTTAAATGGCACAGTTGATGCCATGTAAGCCACTTCATAATTTATTGATATAAGAAAAATGTATCATGCATGTAAAGTGAAACTCTTTTGTTTTAATTAGGCACCTAAAGTGAGATATTTCTCAAGTTTATGTCATTCATTTCTCTTAAGTCCAAACATTTATGCATGAACTTAAGTACTATGTGCATTATTTGAAGGTTTAAAGAGAATATTTTCTTAATATTTTATGTTGTAGTGACATCTACATGGCACTTTATGTGGTTGCACAATAGAAAACACCTTTAGTTGCCAAATATCAATGGATGGTAGATTTAGTTTGTGTATGGGGTTAAGCACAACTAATGACCATAATCATTAGTTTTGAAGTGAACCCTATAATCTGATTTCATCAAGGGATATTTGAGCCATGCTCTGAAAGAGGAAAAATATGTAATGATGACATAATACATGATGAATGCTTGTCATAATACTGCCAAGATACGTTTCTAACCTTTGATACATTTTATCCAAATGGTTTTGCGACATGCCTAATCATTAATGCCTCTTCATTCTTCACTAAAAATTGAAAGATTCAAGCATGAAATTTCTCACCTGGAGTATATCTTCCTACTTGGTTATGTATGTTACAATAACTTTTTCCTCACCCCATGCAACTTGCTTGGATGGATTTTCCATTTCTCTATGTAGACTTGAAGTCCCCTTTCCAGAGCCAAAAAAAACATTTTTCCACATATACGTGCCCTATTAGTTATAAAACATGCATATACGTAGGTTTCTCCACTACAGCCCATGCACATTGGGTTTGGTGCTCAAAATTAAAAATTATGTCAAGTTTCCATGCCATGCCATGAGATCCATGATCCTTGACCTTCCATATACTGGAAACACTCTGACTCGGCCCTTCAGTTCCATGTGAAGGCTATAAATTGAGCCTTATCTAAGCCTCGGAGGAGATAGAACAATTCAACTTGGAGAGAAAATACACTCTAGAGAAATTTCACTTCATATTGAGTCTACATCCCTTTATCCTTGAAAGTATGAACTCCTTTTTCAACCCCAAAGCTCTTCCTTATTTATGATGGAGAACCTTCTTGTCTCCTTTATATGAGCTTGTTGTTGGTGGAGGATTGAAGTGGTGGGGGACCATCTGGAGGGACTTAGTTTCTTGGTTCCGATGTGTGCCATTACACAAGTTTGTCACCTATATACTTTTGTTGATTATTTTAATAGAAATACTCTTTTCTCGTCCAATTGATATCTTGCAAATATTTGAATTATTATTCCATGGGCATATTTGTTATGTATGTTGATGTATTATGCTAATTTATATATGCTAACATTGTTTATTATCACCATATGCTTGTGTATCTTGGTTGTTAAGGACAAGTTGTAGGTATAAATATTTGAGTTGTGTGTTCAATGGTGGTCTTCATCAAACATTCAGATGAGGTAGGCTCTTGGCCTTATCTTGTTATCATTTTATTTATATATCATACTTGAGATTAGAGTTGATTTATGCGTTCCATTCTATTTTTTGTGGTTTACCCCATGCCATAAAAATATTTTCCTCATAAAAGAATTGACGACCATATTGGGGATGGTATCTTCTTTATTTTGGGGTTTGGAGTGTTTTTTCTCCTTGATTTGCTCTCTGTTAGATTTAGTTTCCTTGTCGCATGATTGCTTGACAACCTACTTTTACTTTGCATCTAAGTCTCTTGGCTTAACCCTTGCCCTAGCAGTGTTTTACTGGGTATACTCGATTTTTCCCTTGACATACGTGTACATATGAGAGTTGTCCTCCTGTAGGGTGTGTACATACGTGAGTTTTTCTCAAAGAGTCACATACATCAACCCTTTAGTCTTGTTGGTTGAGTTTGGTGTTTGTTGGGTGAGTTTGGTTGGTTGTTGAGTCTTCTTGGGTCTCTGTCATGATTGTTAAATGCTTATAGATTGATAGGAAACCTTATTATTGTTAGGTTTTCTTGGTGGTATTATTTCTTATCATATTTTTCATTGGTTGTCCTTGCACATTGGTCTGAGTGTTTGCTTCTCGGTATCCTACTTGGCTTGTCTCTTTTTTCTTGCAGTAGGGTCTGGATGTGAAGTTGTTATTTAGTCCTTGCATTTTCTTTTATTTATATCGAAAAACATTTGCTTACTTTTCATTATGGATTTTCTATTTTTATTACTTCACATTGATTTTGACACATGTGGAGAGATTTCATTTCATTGAAATTGTAGAGATTGCATTAGAAAAGTTTCATTTAGAATCATACCATCTCTTTGAAATTCAAGATTAGTACTTAGTAGTTTTTTTATATTCACTTATTTTATATGCTGAGTCGTAATACGATTAATTTCATGACCACACCTTTTGAGTAAGAAGAAGCCATTAAAATTAATGTTGATTAATTAAAATTGATTATAAACGATTTTATTTTTCAAGTGTACACAAAAACGTATATGACATAGGGCCTTGGAATAGGATTTTGTCAGTAAAATTCTCCAAGGCTATTAAACTAAAAATATGTGTCTGACCAAGGAGTGGTGAAACCCATTGTTTGATTAGTGATGTCAGGAGGCTCTGCTCACACCGAAGTTAAGCACGAGGTCGCGAAGATGGTTGCAGAGATAGCCCTCTAATACCTTCTTAGCGTCGAAGATATTTCTGTGGTTCTATTCATATTTGGGGGTCTTTCTAGTACCTTTACCTTTGTGAGAGGTGGTGCTTTCAATATTTCAGGCTTTGTTACCCTGCCCATATGGTGGACCAAACTTCTGACTATTCGCCTATGCATTGATTATATTGTGGTGACTCTAGTTGATTGACATAGGTAGCCACATAGGTTAC
>SNQJ01S0057979.1:3928-32026 GCA_010110895.2 Picea sitchensis | reverse complement strand
ATAGACGAAACCTGTTGGAAAATTCATGTTCGGATCTCCTCTGTAGTCAATCCCATTGTAAGAGTAGTCATCGATGGCTATAACTTGTCGATGCTACCAGAAAAATAACTCATCATTGTAGGGGCTTGGCACCCTACCATTTCCTAGCCACCTCATCATGTCGATCCACTGTGACATGTTTGGATCACATGGTCCATGTGGAATAATCTCTATTCTAGGGCTCAAGCCCTTCTCAAAGAAAAATCTACAAAGAATGGATGAAAATTTGAAATTCCTCTTTTTCCCTTTTTTGCAATCTTTCAATTGGCTCTTCATGTTATCCAATAGTGAGGTACACCAATCATAAATAGTGGGTCATAAACAATCCACCACATAGAATAGGAGTGGCCTTGATTCATAGTGCAACAAGGTCAATCCCAAAATCTGTGTAAGTACAAGCACAATGATCTTTAAGATCAGGTTCTCAATCGACCTGACTGGGATTTGGCTCCCTACTTTATCTATACCTACAACACAGTGGGTGGCAATGTACTCCTCCATGGTCATACCACCCCCAGCCCCTCAAGCCTTGAGATTCACTACCTTTCCCTGGCAAGACAATCCCGTGATAAAATATATTTCTTCCACTTCAATCCTCAATGATTTCCCATCGAGGTTGAAGGCATTTGTCTTTGGATCCTAGTAGTTTACTAGCATCTAGAGTAACCTCACGTTATCCCTCATTCCTTTGAGAGCCCAAAATTTATAAATACCACATATGTTTAAAGATTTTTGGGCCCCTGCATCCCTTTCCACTGTTGCATCTATCTCTTCATGCTCCCTTTCCCTCCATTCAATCATCATCCTGTAAAGGAAAAGCCATTTTTTGAGTTAAATTCTTTCAAAAAAAGTGTTCACAAACTTGTACGTGGGATATCTTGGTAATAGTCATGTATAGGGATTCATATATGCAGGTAGAATTTGCCTTGCTCGTGTATATGGGGTCATATATGCAACTCGATAAACTATCACTTGCGTACACCTTAATTTACATGTTTGTCCCTCTAATAGTAAACAAATGAGGACTAAAATTTAAATTTAAAACATTGAATTTGAAGTAGAAGGGATGGGCACTTACTTGGTCCAGACAATTTCTAATTTTTTTGATGGTAGCTCCCGGAATCAACACTTGAAGATAGTGGGGAAAATGGCCTAAAATGCACTATGTGGGTGAAAAAACTCAAATTGTATGGTTAAATGGTTTATTTATACTATTAGTAGAAAAATTTTACCCACTTCATATGGTTTGTGCTAATTTTTTACCTTATGGACTAATAGTGCAGTGGAAAGAATTGGTTTTTGGTGGTTTTGTCCAGGATTTTTTGCAGTTTCCAGCATTATGCTGCTCGTTCATGCCTTCGACAGATATTTTATTTCACCAACATATAGGATAGGTTGTCACTCTATTTTGCATTATTTCATTATCCTATGATTGTGATCCATATTCCTTAGGTACAAACCCATTTATTAGCGACACAGAACCTTCTTACTGCCACTAGAAGTGTCGTTATTAAGTAGTAGAGGCTTACCAAACATGGTCGGCCTAGTTAGAACCTTTGTGCCATTTGGTGCCCATGACAAAGATATTCCATAGGACCAGGAATTCCTTATAGTTCTGATATGAATTTGTGTTTGAACCTCATATTCTAACTCACAATAATTCTAATCGTTACCTATGGGACTCCTCTTGAGTCTTGTTTAAGCTCTTTTCTGACTCTCTAAAAAGCGAAAATGTTTTCGAGTGAAATTGTATTTTTCACACTCGTTAAATGGATTTGAAAGGATGTCTATTTGGTGTAAGTTTAACCCTTTTTCATACCAAGTAGACTACTTATGAAAAGGGAATACTCTAGTCACCATTGGCTAGAAGAATTCTCCTCGGTAATATTTTATGCTTTTTCGAGCTAGGGGATTAAATCTATGAAAAACTACATTATTTCGATTTAAGTTGTAATCGCATTCCATCATCCTTCTTGAAATATTGAGCCTATTTTCGGTTCCCTCTTTCTTGTTACAAGCCTCTTACCTCAACAATTTGCATCACTAGCCAAGCAGAGCCTTTTTTGTATCCTTTGCAGCTTGACACCCTGTACCCTAAGAGGAAACATTCCCCTGAGTGTCCATGCCCCGCATGCACTTCCTTGCATCAATAATAGGTATGTTCCATTGTTTGGAGCTAGTTTCTTACTCACAACACTCTTTTCCTCTCATGTATCATAGCATTTCTTTGCCTATGAAAAAAACAAAGACGGGCGGGAAAAAAATATTATCTCATATCAGAAGCAGTTGTGTCACCTCTGAGCAGAGCACAAAAATTTAAGTCCACTTTCATCCAAAGTGTTGGTTTAGCATGACCTTAGGAATTTTATCTCCTTACTTAGAGATTACTCCTCTGATTGGTTATTCTTCCATTCCATATGGATATTTTTTTGATGCCTCCTGCATCACGATTTTTTGTCATCAAGTCTATGTTGCATGAGTTATCCATATGCCTCATGATCTTGTTCAAAGGACATATATAATACTATTTTGGTTATTCCTCAAAACTCTTGACTTTGCATGTGGGACATACCCTCAGTGTATTTTAAAGTCACATGAAGTTGTAGTCCTATCATGCACCCTAGTCCAACTTTCATTATGAGTAGGTAACCTTGAACCCAACAGTTGACATTTCCTCATTGGTTTCTAACTGGGGGGTTTCCCTTGTGTTCGACGGCAAGAAATATATTCACATATTGGGTTTCATGCAGTGTCTTGGATGTCATTAGCCTTATTGGTGGCTTCCTCTCTTTTTTCGGAAGTCTTCCTTATTGGTTGATATTCAGAGGGTTGTTTTAATTCACTACTTGCATCTGGTGCATGCGAGAGATGCACAAGGTCATTGGTTCATGAAAATCCTATTCATCCAAGCTCCTCCTAATCACCAAGATATTACTTTATACCTTGTGATGACTGATGAGAGATTCCCTAATTCTCTCCTTTTAGAGGGTATCCTTCCATCGAATTCAACTCATCTATTCTAGAAATGAGACCTAGAGTATTGTGAGTTCCAAGAGACTTGCAGTCATTAGTGGAAGGTTCTCTCGCCATTGAAAGTTGGGAATACATCAATGTCTTTTGATTGATGGATTATTCAAGTGTTTGACCTCAACACCCTTATTCACACTTGTAATAATGTACTTAGTGCCTTGATACCTACTTCCATTATCAGTAGGTTGTCTTGTATTTGTTAACGATATACCTTAATGACCAGTAATCAAACAAACTCTCATTGTGTTCGACATCAACTCCTCTATTCACATGATGTAGACTTGCACCTTCGATGGATAGTGTAGAAGACCTCCATCTTACAGTAGCGACATTCCTATTATTTTGTTGTCTTTCACTAGACCAGTACATAAATGACCTCAGTGATTATGGGAGATCAGATTGTACTCCATTGTATACAAATATCTTCATATTTATTTTGAGATTGGATTCCATTGTTCCTTTTTCATGACTATGATAGCCTATGGAACTTTATGTTGCCTATTCGTGGATATGAAAAACTATTTGATATATTTCCACATGGATATGCAATGTAATTCATATTGGAAGTCATGTGTACAAAGTCATAATGGATTGTAATATTCTCATGAGTAACTAGCACTTCCAGTTGAGTCTCCATTACTCCACTTCTGGTAATTATAATGTATTTTGACCATCGTAGATACTCCTATAACCCCTTACATTAGGGGGCATCTATTACAACAAATTTTGCCTCACCCCATGCAACTTTCTTGGATGGCCTTTCCATTTCCCTATGTAGATTTGAAGTCCCATTTTGTACCTTCTAGAGCCAAAAAACACATTTTTCCACATATACACACCCTATCAGCTAGAAAACATGTGTATACACAGGTTACTCCACTACAACCCACGTACATCGGGTTTGGTGCTCAAAATTAAAAATTATGCTAGGTTTCCATGTCATGTCACGAGATCCATGATCCTTGACCTTCCATATACTGGAAACACTCTGAATCATCCCTTCAGTTCCATGTAAAGGCTATAAATTGAGCCTTATCCAAGCCTCGAAAGACATATAACAATTCAACTTGGAGAGAAAATACACTCTGGAGAAATTTCACTTCATATTGAGTTTTCATCCCTTTATCCTTGAAAGTGTGAACTCCTTGTTCAGCCCCCAAGATCTTCCTTCTTTATGATGGAGAACCTCATTGTCTCCGTTATATGATCTTGTCGTTGGTGGAGGATTGAAGTGGTGGAGGCCCAGCTGGAGGGACTTAGTTTCTCAGTTCTGATGTGTGTCGTTATAGAAGTTTGTCACCTATATACTTCTGTTGATTATTTTAATAGAAATACCATTTTCTCGTCCAATTGATATCTTGCAAATATTTTAATTATTATTCCATGGGCGTATTTGTTATGTATGTTGATGGATTATGCTAATCTATATGCTAACGTTGTATATTATCACCATATGCTTGTGTATCTTTGTTTTTTAGGACATGTTGCAGGTATAAAGCTTTCAATTGCGTGCTTAATGATGGTCTTCATCAAACATTCGGATGGGGTAGGCTCTTGGCCTTGTCTTGTTTGAATTTTATTTATATATCATACTTGAGATTAGAGTTGATTTCTACGTGTCATTTATTTTGTTGCGGTTTACCCCATGGCATAGATATATTTTCCTCGTAACAATGTATGCATTTATTCTTTGAAAAATACCAAGGAACTAGACCATGAACCTTAATTACCCATTTAATAGAATATGCATTTTACACGAGTTTGATATTATGATTTTGTTTGATTTTCAATGCTTATATATATATATATATATATATAATACTTACAGTGTGTATGTATTCCAACGAAGAATTATTTTGACTTTCGATTCTTTTCCAATGGTAGAAACCTTCACAGCTATGGAAAATTCATCGATGCATAGTGTCAGGCATGTGTATGCTGATGAAGTATTCTTCTAACTTTTGACACTTTGAAAATGGTAGAAACTATCACAGCTATGGAAAATTCATCGATGCATAGTGTCAGGCGTTTGTATTACGACGACTTCTTCCTTCACCATTTAAGATCTAAAATTATGTTGATTCATCTCTATTGTGACGACATGCTCTGTCATCATATAGACACCTTGTAAACCATACATTTTTGTCGAAAGTAAGATGACATGTAAATGTACTTCAGAGGTGAGATGACAATTTACGTCAATGCAAAAATGAGCCTTCAATGACATGTGCCCATTAGATATGTCGAAAGTGAGACACAAGAAAATTTGTCAACATTGATATGGTACTAGAAACAACATTTGGAGGGGACAATGTTTGTCGTGATCCCGACAACATCACGTCGGAAGTATGTCAAAAGGGCCATTAGAATATGACCCAAATTTACTAGTGAAGAAGGGGTACATATGCCCAAGTGTTTCACCTTGGGATGCCCTAGTTATTTTTGTGAACAAAAAGGATGCAACTCTGAGTTTGTGTATTAACTTCAAATAACCGAATAAGGTTACCATAAATAAAAATTACCCTTTTATAAGTATCGATGATATTTTTGATCGGTTGAAGGAAGCAAATATATTTCCCAAGATTGACTTGAAGTTAGGTTATCATCAAGTGAGAGCTAGAGAAGAAGATGCTAGCAAGGCAACCTTTCAGAAAAGGTATGATCATTACAAGTTTGTAGTGGTGCCATTTGGGTTGACAAATTCACCAGCTAATTTTATGTTTCTAATGAATGGAGTGTTTAGAGATTATCTAGACAAATTTGTTATTTTCTTCTTAGATGATATTCTTATCTACTCCAAGATAGAAGAGGAGCATGAGAAACATTTGAGGATGGTGTTGTAGGTGTTGAGAGAGCACCAATTGTATGCTAAGTTGAGCAAGTGCACCTTTTATGAAAATAAGATCCATTATTTGGGCCACATTGTCTTAGAGGATGGCATAGCATTGGATCCAAAAATTATTGAAGAAATCAAAATTTGGCCAACACCAAAGAATATTTTAGAAGTTATAACATTTATGGGTCTAACTGGTTACTTTAGGATATTCATTGCAGGTTTCTCCAATATTCCACACCCAATTTCTTCATTACAAAATAAATGAATAAAATTTGAATGGACTACCAAGTGTGAAGAGAGTTTCCAGAACTTGAAATATTTATTAACCAGTGCACCTATTTTAAAGGTTGTAGATCCAAATGAGGATTTTGTTATGTGCACAGAAACATACAAGGAAGGGCTTGGTGGAGTCCTTACCCAAAATGGGCATGAAATTTTCTATGAATCAAGAAAGGTGAAAGAGCATGAGAGGAACTATGCCACACATGACTTAGAGTTGGTAGAAATTTTCCATGCACCAAAAATGTGGAGGCATTATATCATGGATAGAAAATTTGAGATGAGAATAGACCATAGTGGTCTGAAATATTTGTTTGGACAGCCAAAGTTGGATGTCATACAAACTAGATGGATGGAATTTCTCAACAAATATGACTTTGATATCAAGAACATCAAGGGAAGAGAGAATAAAGTGGTTAATACACTTAGTAGAAGGGTGCATGAAATGCTTGCTACAACCATTATTATGTGCATGGAATATTTAAAATACATAATTCTTGAAGTTGTAACAATAGACCAACATTATGTGAAAATTAAAGAAATCTTATAGTAGCATTATGTAGAATAGACCAACTCGAAGTTCCCAGAAGGGGAATTTAGAGTGGAGATGGTGCACATACTAGAATGGAAAGTCAAAGTTCTTAGGAATTGAGCGATCATTTGGGTAATGGTCCAATGGAACTACTACAGTCATGAAGAGAGCACATGGGAGCATGAGGAGGCCATGCATGAAGAGTACCCACATCCTATTGCATATTTTTTAGGAAATATGAATGTACATTCATACCTGTGTGTGTATAAAGACTCCATTTTCATGTAGTTGGATTTATTGGAGCCAAAAATATAATAATTCATGTCCGACCTATTTTGGAGTCCTGGAAGAGAAGTGGGACATATTGAGGGACCACGATGTAGAGAATGGAGTACACTTCCTTAGGTTGTGTAGACTTAGGGGAATGAGAGATTGTTGGTTGGAATTGTTGTAGGAGTCATTAAATTGTGAAAGTGTCAAGTATTGTAATGTGAAATTAATATGTATACTTATGAAAATGTATGGTGATGTGCAATGAGTACAATGCAAATTGTAGGAGGAGGGGATTGTAACACCCTAGTTTTGATCCTCAATGTAAACATTTTACATTGAATAATAATAATAAAATGTAATACACCACCAATTTTAGATGGGTAAGGACTAGAGTAATTAGGGGCTATGATTCCACAAGAGAGGGCGATGAATGGGGGTTTTGAGGGGTTTCCATATGCCTCGAGTCTTAATCCATCTTCATTTATTAGTTTTTAATTTAGTCATTTATCCCTTTAACTTATTCATTACTCAATTATTGAATTCATGTAATAGGTTGGGTGAGGAATTAGTCCCACTCAGTTATGATAGCATGGGTTGAATGTACTCATCCTTTGGGGAAGAGAAAGAGTCAAGAAAACATTGGAGAAGAGGAAAATTGAGTAAGAAGTGGAGGGTTTTTTTTTGTAGTTAGCAAGAAGCGAGGAAAAATAGAGCTGAGTGTTGAGAAAGAGTGGTCAACCATATTGTGTATGTAAGGAATCTTGTTGAAGCTAGTAAATGTGTTGATAATGATGTTACTATGCCTATGAGTGCTTTCTAGTGAGAAAATTACCCAAAGAGAATTTTTAAATGTTGTGTGAGAAATCCTATTGCAGTTGGATTTCTTGGAGCCCCCGATAGAGAGATTCCTCGTTGGTTGTGTTGGAGAACTGGAGGGGATATATTTTTATGAGGGACTTTGATATATATAAGGAAATCTCATCCCTTAGGTTGTGCATACTGATGGGGAAGAGAGTTAGGTATTTGTAATTGTTGTGGGAGTCGTGTCGCTATGTTTTAGTGGGTATTTGAGTTGTTACAATGGAATATACACACTTATAGGATCCTTTACATCCTTGTTGAATCATAGCCCCAACCCGAGAGTGTCTTGTTACAGAGAGAATTTGTGCAATAGAGCCTACGGTTGGGAGGAAATTCCTTCATTTATAGTCGGTTGTGTAAAATGTTTTAAAAGATAAAAATTTGGTCACTGTGTTATTTACTATTTAATATTGTGGATAATGTTTCATTTGCTCTATATTTTATATGTATGAATGTTGTTGTGCATGTGTAATCATTTACAATAACATTTTTAATTATTAATGATAGTTGCATGATCTTGTATGTCATGCTATCTGTTGACGATTAAAATCGCAACGATGAATTCCACCCACAAAGGATTGCTAAAAGTGGTATTATTTAATTATGATAATAATATAATACTAGTAGGTGGGACCCCCTTGTAGACTAGAGGTGCAAGGATAGACATATTACTTTTATATGTTGTTTTTGTTACAATGTTGCATACATAGTCCTACATTATTTTGATGCAGTCTTGGATCCATTGATGTTATAAATGGGTGATTGAGGCATTATTGCTACATGATATTGGTATTGACTTATGATACATAACATTTCCATGGGTATGAGAATCATATTGTTCATAGGTTCTATGATATGTTATGTTATAACCTTGATTACTAATTCATATATTGATTACTTGTCCATATATGATTATGAAAAGGATTATTAAATGAGAGCTAACTCGAAACAAAAGGAAAAGGAACTATGTGTTAATCCTAAGGCATTGGTAAAGGACTACATATGAACTACAAACAAATGTGTAGATGGATACAAATCGTGGGCCTAGATATTATGTTATGCGCTTTAGTTAAAGGAATATGCAATTTTGATTAAAAGTTGAAAGGAGGCACATATAGAAATGTTGATATGTGATTATCATGTGGAGTTATGGAAAATGGTTAACGTAGAGATATGAGATATATCGGGTGGTGCACTATGCAATATATATGGTATCAGATCTTACAATGGATATGGAAATGAATTATGCATTGGTTATATGGTTTGATTTTAATGGTTAAGGTTATGTTAGTGGGTTGGATCATACATGAAATTGAATGGGTCTAGGTGAGGAAGCGACGTGCATTTACTTCATGTCACTCCAAACCTTCCCTATCACCCGTCACCCTAGAATTGTTGCATTGTTTCCCTGTTGGTTGTGAAGCTCTGCATTTTCAAGATTGGCAAGGGTAAACTTGACCGGTTCACCATTGAAACAATTTTCTCATAGGTATGGCTTTGAACTTTCCATCCATGATGGACTTTCTATTTTATGAACCAAATGGTGGCTCGGTAATGCATGGATTCTATGTTTTCTTGAGTTTTTCAAGTGTGTGTAAGTATGGAATTATGGCTCTTTGTGATGACTGCGAAATGTTGATCATTGTAAGCAGAGTAATGGGTATTGTTGATTATAAGTTTGTGCATTGGTTATTTTCTCGGTCAGTATGGTTTTTATGATGGTTCTCTATGGAATAATGGTGACAGTTGTGCAATGAATCTTTGAGTTTGATGGTTGAGGGTTTTAACCAATGTTCTCTGTATCAGTGGTTTTCAACTCATTTTCCCTCTCAGTCGTTGTTGTAATCTTGATCCAGTTGCAGAGCAATAGTCGACAATTGGTGTTTTTCTTTTGTCTAAGCCTCGAACTGTTGTTGATGGCATGTTCCTTACTGTCTTTTCGTTGAAATATTTCCAAAGGTCTAGTCTTGGTTGGTCCCAAATGTTAATACATACTTGTGTATGTATCAAATTGATACAAGTGGCTTCCTAGCATTTTTCCACAAATATTTTCCTCACCTTCTCCTCTCATCTCTGTTATTATGATGGTTGTGTGTTTTGAAGCCCATTGTTGTTGCTGTCAAAAGTTATCAGCCTCTTGGGTGATTGGAAAGAGACATTATCTCGCTGTGTTTTGAATACCCTCCACTATTTAAGTTAACCCTCCTTCCTCTCTACAAAGTGTTAGAGGCACCTATGTGCAAATGGTTGTTTAACTCGAATTTCCTTATTTTCACTTGGGCATTCACTTGTGATTCTGTCAAAGACTTGGAGTTATAAGATGAAGGATTGTAGATTTTCTTTAAAAAAGAGCATGGCTCTCTGTTTTCAAGATTACATTATGGCATGTGGTTTCTAATCAATGGTATATGGATATGAGGATATGAAGACCACTATCTCTCTGTGTTTTTTAAAAAGAAGACAAACAAGATTATGTTGCCTCTCTGCATTTAATTTTTAAATGGACCGACTTGGACTTTGACTTGTCTCTACCTCCTCGAGCACCTTTTGGGGTTTTTCAAGCTTTGGGTTATTATTTTAATGATTGTGGAAGTTTAAAGACACACGCTCTCTCGTTTATAAACCCATCCTCTTGGTCAAGTCTCTATGTGGTATTTCTGTGATGAATTTGTTCGAACAAAGAAGAAAGAAAATATGTGATTACATATAGCCGAGAGATGTACTTATTTTCATTTATGGTCTCGATTACTGTGTTTAATCCGACATGATCTTGATTGTGTTTAAAAATAGAAAGACACATGTATGAGTTGCACCAAGCCCGGTCATGGTTCTGTCAATTTTAAAAGAGGTGTGTGTTTTTCAATACCAATCTGTTCTCTTCATACATGATATAGTTATGTGGCTCGTTCCCTTTAAAAGGAAATATGTATATACTATTTTACATAGAGAACAAGCTCGGGATTCCAGTTTTTTGGGAGATTGATTGTTGTTGTCGATTTCAAATTGTGTCAGTGATATGATTGAAGACCTGTGTATGATTGGGAATGCTTTTAATTTTGTCCATGATTTTTAAAGGAAACTGTGTATATTTAAATTGGGCCCGATTGTTGATTAGATGACAATAACTATTGATTGTTATCTTGGGTGTATTATTGTTTCATTACAAAAGATGAATGTTCCATAATAGATAACAGAGATTCATGTGTATCATTTAGTTTTGTTCTCTTCATACATCGTATGGGAATCATCGTGCAGACTATCAATTGATGCACACAGAGATCAAGCTCGGGGTTATGTTTTGGAGTTGACGGTTGTTGTCGATCCATAATTGATGTGCATATTGCGTTTGTTTTAAAAGGGAAAGGGATCAGCATTAGTATATATAGTATTGTTGAATTGGGAATGTTGCATATGTTATAATACACAGACTGTTATAAATTGAGGATTTTTGAGGAATTAAATTGTCATTGAGACATCAAGTAGTTTGATGCAAATGAGAAACAATGAATGTTTTGGTCTTGAAGTGGATGTTTTTTGAATTAAATTTGAACAGAGCTATGATAATTGATTGATTTAATTTATTTTATGAACATTATCCATCTAATTCCCTCTCAGTTTTTCAATCTTTTGCTCATTACAAATCCCCTCATGATCCCAATTTCAGTTTGCACTCCCTCTTCACTAAAATTAAATTAAAACTCTGTATGACAGCGATTAAAAAATAAACAGAGATAGATGACAACTGATATGTTTTGGTTATTGTTACACAGACAATTGTTTAATGAATTGTTGAGTAGTAATCATGTTCTTACTCCCGGTCATGATATCACTTTTTCACTCAATACAATCCCCTGAGATACCCCTGAACCCTACTTCACTCCTTGCTCATTGACAATTATCAAATGAATTTTATGGATTGGATTTCATGGGTTTGATGTGATTGTTGAGCCAAACTTTGTTTCATATTAAGAGAATGCCATGTATCTTTTGTTTAAGAAGTTAGTTTCTAATAATTGTTGCATACAGGATGAGCTTCTTCAGCATAGGAAGTCATGGCCGAAATAATAGGAGCAGAGGGAATTTGAACAGAGGGCCAGAAGGCCCAGATTCTAAATACATTTCGATGCAGATCCTCAAGAGTTAAACTAGATATTTCAAGCTGAATTTTTTAATTGGACTGGACAAGGGATAGTCCATCCCAGGCCGGAGAGGCCTCCCTTCCAACCCTAGCATTCTCCTGGTATCCCTTTTCCCCCACATGTTTCTTTGCAACCTAAAGTTCCCAAGAATGACGAATGGAAGGAGATTTTTCACCCAGTAGTCTCCCACCATCGTGGCTGGCCAAATTTTTCTTTACCTCATCCTCCTCCACCTATTAACACAAATGTTCATATTTCCCCTCCACACTCACCTGTACAGTCCTCCCATGAAGCAAAAGACTCCAAATCAAAGCCCACCATATGAATGATAAAGGAAAAGTAGGTGTTTCCCCCTCCTCTCCTTCAAGTGATTCAACCAAATCTGTATCATCATGTATGTACTTGTTGGCCCTCGACCAAGTTTTGAGGGAACATTGGTCAGGTTTGACCACTTTTGTACTTCGACAGGCTGGTCGAACATGGAGCACCCAGGAGGAGCTGAGATCACGAAATCTCACTTATTTTGTGGACCCAGCAAGGGGTTCATTAGGGTTTTGGGATGTTGGCCCATGGGTTTACCCATGATTATGCCTTGTTGTAAGGGATGTAAAAGTATATATATAAAGGAATGTAATTTAGAAGGGGTGTTCTTAGTGCAATAAATGTAGTATGTAGCTAAGTGCATAAGTGGCTAAGTGAAAGAGGCAAGTATTTCCGAGTTTCTTTTTGCAATAAGACATGTATGTAAGGCTCTGTTCTTGAGAGAGAAGTTGGATCTGTTCCTTGACCTAATTTTGGGAAGGTGGATCTGGCACTTAGTGCACATATCACATGTCCAGTGCCAAGCTTGGCTCTGTGTCTTAGTACACAGGAGAGGATGGATGTAAGAGATTGAAGACTAATAGAGAATAAGAATTCATTGGTGGACGTAACCCCACACTGGGGTGAACCACGTAAATCTTGTGTTGATGTTTTTGCTTGTGAAGTAATGTTTATGCTGTGAATTTTCTTAGTGCATTGAATGCTATGAATGATAGATAGATCCATGGATGTTTAATGCTTTGTATATGTTGAATGTGTTAGATATTACTTATGATGTTAAGTGAGATGTTTATTCTGTCATTATTACTACGTTGAACTGTACTTAGGGTTTGATCTACGATGTGAATGAATTAATATATATTGTTCCTATGTGCCCTGCGAAGTGTTGTAATCACATATCTATGTCCCAGAATGGTTATAGACAACTGAGTCCTGTAACCCCCCCTGCCTCTACCTTGGGTGAGACTTCATTTTCTTTGCAAGTGTTGAAGAAAGGGTCCGTAGTTAGGGTTTTTTTGGTGCGTTGTTGAAGCATTGAACCCTGGGTCTACCCCTGTGCCAACAATTGCTTCCATTGTCAATACCTAAAACTGTGATTGCTGCGAACTAAAGTAAAAAAAAAGAGAAGCTTTGTCCGTAGATCTACTGTTGTAGTGCACATTATTCTACTTGAATTGTGAATCTGTTTGCTAAGAAAGAAACATGATCTGAAGAAAAGAGGTAAGATCTTGAAAGAGGCAAAGCTTTGTGCTTGGATATAGAAAGATAAGTGGAAATTTTTGTTTCGAAAGAATGGATCTAGGTATGTTTGATAGATTTTGTCCTAGTCTGAAAGCTAGGGTACGGTTAGTTGAAAGACTTTATCTAAATAAGTTTGATATAAATAAATAAAGATATATTATTCCCATGCATAGAAATAATTTTTGGACTAATGAATGGATGAAAGAACCTAGAAAGATATTTTGCAGATTACAGGTCCTACATTATGATCCTAGTGTGCAATACAGGAGAAGTTGGGGAACTTACAAGAGAAAGAGAGGATTGAAATTATGTTATAACTGCAGAAGACTGGGACATCTTGCTAAAGAATGCCTTGGTATAGGTCCTATTTGTCTTTGTTGCAAAATTGTTGGTCATGAAATTGAGGATTTCCCAAGAATGATTGCTAAAGTTGAAAGAATCAACATGATTCAAGAGAATAAGAGAATGTTAGAAGATCAGAAAGAATTAGAGAAATTTTATACTGCATTAGAATAATTGAAAGGAATGATGAATGATCACAAATATGTCAATTTACCAGAGATCATGAAAAACAAACAGCGCATAGATACAAGAATAGGAGATTTCGACATAGACTGTGTCCTGGATGAGGAGACACAAGTGAATATTATGACGTAAAGCACTTGGGAAATCTTGGGGAAGCCTACTGTGATAACTTCATTGGGAAGAATAGGCTTGTTTAAAGGAAAAGTGATAACCCTTTGTGGAACAGTTTCTAATATACTTGTTATCATTTGGGGAACATCGACAAAAGAGGAATTTAAAGTTATCAAGTTTGTTGAGAACAGAAACCAATTCCCTCTTTTGTTAGGAAAGACTTCGATTGAGAAAGATCAGATCAGAAGGAAAGAAGAGGAAGAAGATATAGAAAATAAAAAGAAGAGATGAGGTATCTCATAGCGAGAAAAGTATATCAACTGATAGAAAAATGAGAGGATAAGTCGAAGCAACATAATACTAGATAATTAGTTGTCAAGGTTGAAAGAATGCAAGAAGGTTTGAAGGACCTATCCATGCAAGCATAAAGTATGTCCACCTAGGAAGTGGTAAGGGTGGGACATTAACTTCAAACCCTTTGAGAGTACATCAATAGCGTGAAGTCACAGTTAGAGAGACTCAGATCACAAGAAAGAAGGCAAGGAAGATCAGTAAGAATAAGGCTAAGTTGGAAAATCTACAAGAATTTACAACGAACATATGGAAGATTTCACAGATTGGAACTTCGCAAGAGGCACGCTTGCATGCCCTAAAACTCACCGAAACAATAGAACCACGCACAATGGGACTTCACCCTGGCAAAGCTATATGACTATTGGAGGCACCCTGACCATTAGAAAAACACTCTGGAATGGATAGGAAACACATTTATGGGCAGGCACATCATCGTTAAACATTGAGACAATGCCATAACGAACAAATTTGCATTGATTGAGTAATTCTTTTCCATTGGAGGAATCTGTTATGACACTTGCTTACTTAACCTGTCGAACGTTGCGCCGGGACCAATTTTTTCTACCCGTGATTATCTGAGATAGGAAACAAAGTGATTGTGTGTGTCGAATTGTGCTATCATACCTTTCCACTGTATTTTATCCCGCTATCTGTTCACCTACCCCGACTTCTTTGTTAACAGTGAGAATGTTGGTCGAGTGCACCAAACTAGAGAAATCCGTTGAAGAAGTTATGAAGAAGTTCATGGTTGACAAATCCATGTCTGAAGGAATACAGGCATCGTCGAATAGAGAACTACAGGCTTCCGCCTTGACTGGACATCGCTATTTGAGAAGAAAAGTAAGCATCGTGATGATCTCGCTAATGCGAAGCATATCCCGTCGATCTTACCTGATTACATCCCACCTTTGGTTGTCCCGATTAACCACAAAAACATTCCATGGGACTTTGAGTATACATTGATCATTGCATACATCCTGAAGGGGATACGTGTAGAAGGAAGCCAGTTGGGACAAATTCCATCCTTGAAGAACATTGATTTCAACCTTGGAGACAGAAAGAACTAAGCGATGCTCACACCGCATATATACCTGATGAAGATGACTAGGAAGAAGCCTCACATAGTCTCTGATCCATGGATTAAGGAGCTCATGCAATCCAAGATATTGAAAGTATTGAATATTCCTCACTTTGGCCGACATCAGGAAGTTAATGCTTGCATTAAACTCCTCTTGTCATGTTATCACGGAGGATACTTATGGCTCGACAGGTGCATTACTGTGGATCAAGAGATGATCCACCTGATCACAGGACTAAGAATGAAGGGACTTGACCCTCAACATCTCTACCCAGGGAGGACTTTGGACCTCTCCCTGGCACAGCAAATAAAGGAGTAATACGACGAAGTTGATAAAGGAAAGCAAGGCTATAAGGTATCCTCCATATAGGATGGTGTAGTGCGCCTATCTTTCCAACTCATAGTTGGAAATATCATCAGAAAGAACCGCCCCACGCAACTCACCAAGTTCATGGTGGACCTCACAGGGAAGTGCGTGGAGGGGATGCAAATGAACTTGGCAATCTACCTCGTCAACGAGCTCGAGAAAGACTCCCGTGAAGCACAGGATCAAGGATACAAGTTCCATTTCAGTTGGTTTCTTGTGTTGATCACATTTGTCTCTTGGAAAATGCCATAAGGAGTTGCCTTCCTAGAGATTGAACCTTTGGAGCCATTGGCCACGAAGTTCTCCACTATATGGTATACAAATGATACTTCCAAGAAGTGGTAGTCGAACGCAGTGTTCCACACCTACTACCAACAACTAAAGATTTCCATAGAATCGATCCCTTGCATGACACTGCGAACATTGCACTAGTACAGACATTAGCTAAGTTTTGTGCAGATTGACATTTTATATATATCACTGTGCTCAAGGATGAGAGAAAGGAGGAATTTCAGTCCTATTACAAGATGACCAATGAAAACATGGAAGATATCATGAAGGAGTGGCCGACAGATTTCCTCGTACCGGTTGATGATGCAGAACTCTCTGACCTTGATATCAAAGGAAGCCCCTTGGTCACTTGGGTCGAGAAATTTGGGCAGACAAGTGCGAAGAATAAAAAGAAAAAGGAGTAATTCCAAGATGTATATACTGATGAGGAAGACAATGCCTTAGAAGAAAGTGGACCTAGCTCACCTGCGGGAGGAGGAGGAGACAAAGTAAATCAAGAAGGAGGAGGGGAAGATGAATAAAAACAAGGAGAAGGCRAAGCTACACCATCGAAGGATCCCCCCACTAAGACAAAAGMATCGAAKAAGAGGAAGGTTTCTCCGCAAAAACCCTTGGCGAAAAAAAAAACCTATGCAAGAAAKCCCCAGATGGAGGCCACACTCATAGAGGATGACATCGGTCTAGTCTGCRGAGCAATGGAAGATGCGTCTGAGGACCTCTTAYAAAKATATGGAGTAAAGAAATAATAGTTGTATGTAAGAGTTGAGAAGGAACTGAAATAAATTCAGTGATCCATTCAATTGAGCCATGCATTACCTACTATGCCTTCCTCGTCGGAGACTATAGAGTTGCGGGATGAGCCAACCCAACTGATTTGGGTTATTTTCGGCATGAAATGAGAGTGGAGATATAATAAATAAATGCACAGAGATATAATAAATATTCAATAATATAACATAAATGTATCATAGATGAAACCATAAACAAACATGTACAGTAATACACGATTTCTATTAATGAAAGAAATGTACAGAGATTGTAAAAATACAGTGTGAAAGACTCGCTAGAATGGTGGCAGCGTATCTATGAGAAGAGATGTGACGGATAATCACATTCACAATAAGATGATTACAATGAGGCTATGAAGGCCTTTTTATAATAAAAAGGAATGCCAAAAACCCTAGACATCCAAAAACCTAACCCTAGGAGATGAAGTGCCAAAAGTCATGTGGGCCCCATTTGGGTCACGACAATGGAAGTGGGATCTACGTCGATGATCTATCTTTTACCAGTATTTTTAGAATCAGATTCTAAATCAGGGTTCAACTTCTTGTCTTTGATCTTGACCACCAATGACTGTTTTGAGCGACATTCATCGGTGTTGTGCCAAGGGATTTTATGGAAATCGGACCATTTTTTGGTGTCCTTCTTTGTCTTCCCATGACCCTTCTTTTCCTATGGCTTGGACTGGTTTTTGGGAGACTGTTTGTTAGGTCCGTCCTTGTCATACTTTGGTTTTTGTGGATTTTCAGACCCGAACTCTCATTTATTCTGGTGCTTAAATTTCTTCTCGATTTTAATAGCATATCGATAAGAAGCACCGAGTGATGAGATGTCCAGAAAATCCATTTCAGTTTGGATGTATCTGTGTAGAGCCCCATGGTATTTCAGAACCAAATGTCATTCAGATTCTTTTATACCTAGCTTGGTGCACAATGTATGGAAGGTATTGGTGAACTCCGGAATTGTTTGGCCCCTTTCTTGCCGTAGTGTGGTACATCTAATGTACTGGTCCTCATAGTTTCCAACAGGTTAATATTGTTCCTTTACCACATCCACACCAAAAACCCCAAGTGGGCTCGACCCCATATATTCTATAATTCTCTATGAAATTTTTCTCCTAATAAGTTTCCCACCAATGTTTGACATGGGGGATAGCTTTAAGGAGTGTGAAGGTGATCTTTTCCCTGTCGGAAAAATGGTGAACAGAGATATAACCGTTTAGCAGATTTAACCATTTGTCTAGGGCATTTGCATCTATCTGACCTTCAAATATGGGAATATCAAAATTAACATGTACCTTGAAAGGAGAGGTGATTCCAAAGTGATTGTTTGATGAAGATGCACTTGTTTCTATCGGCAGACATTGAAGGATGTGGGAAAAATTCTCCAACAATTCATCCCTCTGTCGCATGAGAGCTTGCTCAAGAAACATATTTATAGGATCGTCTGCTCCATTATTTTTCTTTTCTTCCACCATGGAGGGTTTCTTGGGCATGCGAGAGTGATTGTATTCAAGAGAGAAAATATTGATACCCAACTTGATATACTCAGACCTTGTCAGGGACATGCACTGAAAAAAACAATCAAGAGCAGCTTGCTCTGATACCACTGATCTGGGTTATTTTTGGCATGAAATGAGAGTGGAGATATAATAAATAAATGCACATATATATCACAGTTATTCAATAATATAACAAAAATGTATCATATATGCAACCATAAACATAGATATACAGTAATACACCATCTCAATTAATGAAAGAAATGTACAGAGACTGTAAAAATACAGAATGAAAGACTTGATAGAATGGTGTGATGCAGGAGCATCGTATAAATCCCAAGTGTGTGCCTAAAACCAAGGGGACAGCTGGATGTGCAGATCCAATTAAATACATTTTTGTGAAAACGTTGTGAATTTCAAAATCTGAAATGTTAATGTAATGGATGGGAGGAAAGTGCAGTTGCATTTATGCCTCGAAGATCCAAACTGATTTTGGAGCATATGTTCCTATCCGCCAGATGTAATAGGCATTTATCTATGTTTAATGCAAGTAAGTAGATTTAAATGATATATTAGATAGATTTAGGATCTTAGGAGGGAAAACAGATGATAGACACCCTCAACCCTTGTATCATTGTAACAACATAATCCAGAATTCGTAAGTTGTAGAGCTGCATAGGAGAATCAAAGAGAACAAAGAATTTTATGAATTTCTAGTTGTTGTTATTTACCATGTACAGGAGCACTGGAATTAATAGAAGAAAGATTCGATTCCAAATCTATGTGTGTGTTAGGGTTATTGGAATCACCTGTTAAAGGGTATGTTACAGGCTTATTTGCATTCTTTGTATGTATTTTCTTTCAATGCTAAGTGTGTGTGCAGGATCTAGAATCCTATGTTGAATATTTGAATTCTGGATAAGGGGAGAATGAGTTTCCGTTGTTTCTCTTTCTAAGAACCCCTGCAAAGAGTGCAGTGGAGGTTCCACAAGGAGTGCATCGACCAGGTTCTAGGTTTCATCTTAGAATTCTCAGGAAGTATACAATCGAGTCTTTACAGGTAGAAGTTTTATCAAGGCACAAAACCGTGCAAGGTGTGCCCAGGCTAGGTGAGGTATTGGATTTTACAAACCCAAGAGGAAGATTGAAAGATTGTTGTTGCAGAGAGCACAGATTCGAAGGTCCAAAATAACCAAAGGTTATTTGAAATTTGTTGCAAGGAGTGTGCGTAGAGAAGCCTTGAATTTGCAAGCGAAATCTCAGAAGTGATAGAACCTTTGAAGTGTTCAAAGGGAGACAGAGGTCGAAATCATCTTGCGGGAGTTCAATTCAAGAGGGAGGACGCCACGTAATTTGGCAAGAAGTTCTCGTGGAGTTGAAAATAGATGGTGGAATCACTTCAAGGAGAAGTGTTGAAGTTCCGTGGGCTATTGGATCTGATAGACCAGCAAAGAGATTAAGACTGAGTGTCTTTCAACACCCATAATCTTAGGAGGAACCCATAGCCTGGGAGCCGAGGATCAACGGGAGCCACTGATCTCATTTTATTCGAGCCGCCAGATTTCCTCAGGGTTTCGAGTTTCATGGGTTTGGAAGGGAGACCAATTCCTGGGTCATTCCAAGTCCTGAGTCGCGAGGTATAAGGCAGGAAATCCAGGCTATTGGATCTCAGCAGTAGGAGAACCGTTGGATCAACCCCCCCCCCCCATCATATAACGTATCATAGTTTCGAGGTTTATAAACCTTTGTTGTGATCGCGGAGGTTATGAAACGCTAAACGTTTAAGTCACGCGCGATAGGTGGTGTTGACGTAGTGTGCAGAAAAGGTGAAAGCAGGCAATAGTTGCCATGAACAAGTTGCTTGGGAGGAGTCAACACTCTGTTGACTTATCAAATTTTTGGAATCTACAAGGGAAGAGCATGGGAGCTCGATACTCTGACTCATGAAGTTGTGAGTTCTGAAAGGCGCTTACATTTAGGTGTGGGTGTGGTCCTATCGGACTAGAGACTGAAGAGAGGGGGATTACACCTTATCCCATTCGCATTTCATGTTTCGGTGATTGCTGAGAGTTGTGGCATTGCACTCAGATTGTCCAAATCGCGAGACCTGAAATCGTTGGGGTCTTGGACAAGGGGTTTAATTAACCCTTGTTGTGGCCTATTGAAGATCCTGTGCAGATCTCAGGCTTGAGGGCAGGGGATCTACACCATTTGTGGTATCAAAGTCCAGAAAAAAATATTTTCTTTCTATAGTAGAGAGAAAAGAGGAATTTTATAGCCATGTTGTCAAGAATAAGAGAGAGGCAAATACCTGATCCAGCAGTGGAAAGAGATATGCGTGAATTACGTGCCAGGATTGATGCTATGGAGATAGCACAGAGGTGAACAGTTGACGCTAGAGATATCAGTGAAGCTAAAAGTGAAAATGAAGCTGGAAATGAAGGAGAAGAAATTGGAGTCGAAGATGCTGCAGAAGAACACTTATTCAGAGTTGTTGCAAGAATAGGTGCCAGGGCAAAAATGGACATTCCAATGTATGAAGGCAACCTAGACGTTGAAGAGCTTCTAGATTGGATTAGGGCTCTAGACAAATACTTCAACTATGAGGATGTCGAAGAAGACAAAAAAGTTAAACATGTCATTACCAGACTTAAAGGGCATGCAACACTATGGTTTGATGAACTATAGGATGATAAGCATTGCAAGGGCAAGCATAAAATCAAGAGCTAGGATAGAATGGTTGCAAAAATTAAAGCCAAATTCATACCCAGTCATTATCAAATCAATTTGTTTCAGAGGATGCATAATTTGAGGTAGAAGCTGATGACAGTGAAAGAATACACCGAAGAGTTCTACGGGATAAACATCAGAGCAAGTCATTGGGAAAGTGATGATGAGAAAGTTTCCAGGTATATAAATGGTCTATGATATGATATTCGGGACGAGATGATCATGATGACCATATGAACCATTCAAGATGCTTATCAGTTGGCTCTGAAAGATGGAGAGAAGTTGAACCGA
Source organism: Picea sitchensis (assembly GCA_010110895.2). NCBI lineage: Eukaryota > Viridiplantae > Streptophyta > Pinopsida > Pinales > Pinaceae > Picea > Picea sitchensis. Next base: position 10,443 of record SNQJ01S0057979.1, on the reverse strand, counting down.
AAGCAAGGTCAAAGAGGCTGAGGCAGAAGTCAAAGTAGAGGCAAGACAATTACCCAAGACAGAACTCATAAGCCTAAAGAAGAGGGGAAGAAACCACAAACTTAGTCTTAGAGAGTAGGAAGCTCATGGGGGAGGCACTTTGCTGATAGAAATACTTTTACTTGAGCCAGAGGAAGAGGCTGAGGAGGCAAAGTGAAATGCTTTGTCTGTGGAAAAATCGGAGATAAATCCTATAAGTGTCCAGATGGGAAGAAAGGTGGTGAAACTCACATTGTCGAAGCTCAAGGATAGGATATTGAGTTAGAAGACACTGAGGGTGGAAGATCTTTGATGATGAGGAAAGTTCTCTTGAAGCCAGAGAAGGAGCCAGAGAACCCAACCCAAAGAAATAGTCTATTTCGCACTGCTTGCAAGACCGAAGACAGGGTATGCAAGGTCATAGTGGACAACAATAGTATAGACAATCTTGTATCTACGGAAATGGTAGAAAAGTTGGAGCTGGAGACTGTTGTGCATCTAAGCCCATATAAAGTCTCGTGGATGCAAAAAGGACATCAGTTTAATGTCACTAAACAATGCTTAGTTGAATTTAAAATAGGGGGATATAAAGATGAAATTTTGTGTGATGTCATTCCCATGGATGTTTGCCATCAATTGCTAGGTAGACCATGGAAATATGAAAGAAATGTGGTGCATGATGGGAAAAAGAACACATACACTCTGGAAAAAAATGGTAGAACGCACATGTTGTTGCCTATTAAGGATAAAGAAGTGGTACCAGAGGTGAACAACAGTGTACTTCTCATGAGTGGGAAGGAACTTCTTAAGGAGGTTAAGAAGAAGGAAGACACACAATTTATTGTGGTTAGGAAACCCAAAATTCTCTTGACCAATACAAAAACAGATGACTTGCCGGAAGAAATCCAGGAGTTGCTGGAAGAATTTGTTAATATAATAGTGGACAAACTACCCTGCTCGTTGCCACATATCAGGAGTATAAGTCATCACATTGATCTTATAGCTGGAACCATTTTTCCAAACAAAGTAGTGTATCGGTTGACGTCGCAGGAAAATGAAGAAGTTAAGGGACAGGTCCAAGATTTTATGGACAAAGGATTGATTTGGGAGAGCTTGAGTCCATGCGTTGTTCCGACAGTGCTCAGCCCAAAGAAATATGGTGGCTGGAGAATGTGTACTGACTCAAGGGAAATCAATAATATTACCATTAGATACAGGTTCCCTTTGCCAAGGATGGACGACTTGATGGATTTCTTGAGTGGAGCAAAATATTTTTCAAAGATTGATTTGAAAAGAGGATACCATCAAATTAGAATGAGGGAAGGTGATGAATGGAAGACAACATTCAAAACCAATGAGGGGTTATACGAATGGCTTGTCATGCCATTTGGCTTGATGAATGCACTGAGAACCTTCATGAGGTTAATGAATGAGGTTCAAAAGGACTTCATTGTAAAATCTATGATTGTATATCTTGATGATATATTAATCTTCAACAAAACTGAAGCAGAAAATTTGAAGCATTTAGTTGTCGTGATGAGGAGATTGCAGCAAAAGAAAATGTTTATCAATATGAAGAAATCGTCATTTATGAGGACATAACTCATTTATTTGGGTTTTGTTATCTCTTCAAATGAACTGAAAATGGATCTGGAGAAGACAAAGGCGATTAAGGATTGGCCATCACCGAAGAGCGTATTCGAAGTTCAAAGCTTCCATGAGTTGGCTAGCTTCTATAGGAAATTCATCCGAAACTTCAGTGAAATTACCGCACCGATGATGGATATGGTGAAGAAGAGGCATAAATATTTTCACTAGATAGACAAAGCGGAGAAGAGCTTCAACCTGCTGAAAAGGAAGATCATTGAGCAACCGATTCTAGTTTTGCAAGATTTCAGCAAGACATTCCAGGTCAGGTGTGATGCAAGTGGATTTTCCATTGGAGTGGTCTTGAGTCAAGACAACAGGTCGATCGCGTATTTCAGTGAAAAACTGAATGAAGCAAAGAACAAGTACTCCATGTATGACAAAGAATTCTACGCATTCATACAAGCATTGAAGAAATGGAGGCACTATTTGGTTCCCAAAGAGTTGGTTTTGTACATCGATAATCATGCTTTGCAATTCGTGACTCGACAGGAGAAGTTGAACCAAAAACATGCAAAATGGGTTGAGTTCATGCAGAATTTTACTTTTGCGACTAAGCATATTTCTAGAACTGCTAACAAAGTCGTTGATGCTTTGAGCAGGAAATGTTTGCTTATGCAAGAATTCAGAGTCAAGAATTTGGGTTTTGATAACCTCAAAGAATTGTACCGGGATGATCCATATTTCAAAGAGGCATATGAGGCATATGAGAATCCAATTCTCAGGGGCAGAAGCCAATGGACCGAATACATGATCCAGGATGGATTATTGTTCAAAGGTAATCAACTATGTATTCCGAAATGCTCCATGAGGGAGAATCTACTAAAGGAGAAGCACAACAGAGGATTGGTTGGACACTTCAGTCATGACAAAACATTCTCAAAGCTGAATGACTCATATTATTGGATGGGGATGAGAATAGATGTGAAGAAATTTGTGGATAGATGCAGAATTTGCCAGCACATGAAGGGAAAGAGGCAGAACACAGGGTTATTCCAGCCCTTACCCATATCCGAAAGGACGTGGGATGCAGTGAGCATGGATTTCATATTAGGACTACCAAGGACACAAAGGGGATATGATTCAATCTTTGTAGTGGTGGACATATTTTCAAAGATGGCACATTTCATACCATGCTAGAAAACTAGCGACGCAACTCACATTGCGAACCTGTTTTTCAAGGAAGTCGTCAGACTTCATGGCTTGCCAAAGAGTATTGTTTCTGATTGAGATACCAAGTTCGTGGGAAATTTCTAGAGGACCTTATGGAAGAATTTGGGGACAAACTTGTCTTTTATCTCAACATATCATCCTCAAACGAATGGACAGACAGAGGTTGTGAACAAGAGCTTGGGAGATTTGTTAAGAAGCATAGTGATTGAACACCATAGTCAATGGGATCACATTCTGCCACAAGTGGAATCCACTTACAATGATTCACTCAATAGAAGCACATGGCAGAGTCCATTCTAGATTGTATATGGAATGCAGCAAAGGGGAGTTTCTGAGTTGAAAGATTCAGAAAAAGATGAATTCAGGAGTGTTAGTGCAGAGGACTTCGCAGAAGGAATGAAAGAGCTTCACAATAGAATTAGGGAGCGGTTGCAGAGTTCAAGTCAAGAGTACAAGCGTAGAGAAGATCAACACAGGAAAGAACTTCAATTTGAAGTTGGTGATTTGATTCTTGCGCATTTGAGAAAGGAAAGATTCCTAAGGGGAACATATAACAAGCTTAAGATGAAAAATATTGGATTGTGCAAGGTCATAAGGAAAGTTTGGGAAAACGCATATGAGATTGAATTATTCGATGGGGTCAAAATCTCACCGATATTCAATGTCACGGATTTGTACCCTTACAGAGATGAAGAAACAGGAACAAAAGATGAACAAGAAAAGCCACAAATGGAAATTATAATTGATAAGAGGGTTAGCATAAAGACCAGGAGAAAAGAGTATTTTGAATACTTGATCAAGTGGAAAGGACATCCAATTGAAGATGCCAGCTGGGAGAATGAAGAAAAAATTCAAAGGCATGGACAGACCGTGCAAGAGCTCATGAACATGAGTGCATGAAAATTTTCAAGCAAGGGAGTATGATACATGAGCATCATATAAAGCCCAAGTGCGTGCCTAAAACCAAGGGGGTAGTTGGATGCGCAAATAAAATTAAATACGTTTTTGTGAAAACGTTGTGAATTTCAAAATCTGAAGCATTAATGTAATGGATGGGAGGAAAGTGCAGTTGCATTTATGCCTCGAAGATCCAAATTGATTTTAGAGCGTATGTTCCTATCCACCAGGTGTAATAGGCATTTATGTGTGTTTAATGCAAGTAGGTAGATTTAAATGATAGATTGGACAGTTTTAGGAGCTTAGGAGAGAAAACAGATGATAGACACCCTCAACCCTTGTATTTTTGTAACAACATAATTCAGAATTCGTAAGCTGTAGAGCTGCAAAGGACAATAGAAGAGAACAAAGAATTTTATGCATTTTTAGCTGTTATTTACCATGTACAGGAGCACTGGAAATAATAGAAGAAAGATTTGATTCCAAATCTATGTGTGTGTTAGGATTGCTGGAATCACCTGTTAAATGGTATGTTACAGGCTTGTTTTCATTCTCTGTATGCATTTTATTTCAATGCTATGTGTGTGTGCAAGCTATAGAATTCTATGTTGAATGTTTGAATTCCAGATAAGGGGAGAATGAGTTTGAGTTGTTTCTCTTTCTGAGAACTCCTGCAAAGAGTGCAGTGGAGGGTCCGCAAGGAGTGCGTCGACCAGGTTCTGGGTTTCATCTCAGAATTCTCAGGAAGTATATAATTGAGTCTTTACAGGCATAAGTTCTAGCAAGGTATAGATCTGTGAAAGGTGTGTGCAGGCTAGGCGAGGTCTTGGATTTTACAAACCCAAGAGGAAGATTGAAAGACTGTTGTTGTAGACAGCGTAGAGTCGAAGGTCCAAAATAACCAAAGGTTATTTGAAATTTGTCACAAGGAGTGCGTAGAGACCCTTTTGGAAGCCTTGAATTCATAAGTGAAAGCTCAGAAGTGATAGAACCTTTGAAGTGTTCAAAGGGAGACGAAGCTCGAAATTGTCTTGCAGGAGTTCAGTTCAGGAGGGAGGATGCCACGTCATTTGCCAAGAAGTCCTCGTGGAGTTGAAAACAGACGGTGGAATCGCTTCAAGGAGAAGTGTCAAAGTTTCGTGGTCCATTGGATCTGATAGACCAATGGAGGGATTAAGACTGAGTGTCTTTCAACACCCATAAGCTTAAGAGGAACCCATCACCTGGGAGCCGAGGATCAACAACATCCATTGATCATGTTTTATTCGAGCCGTCAGATTTCCTCGGGGTTTCGGGGTTCATGGGTTTGGAAGGTAGACCAATTCTTGGGTTGTTCCAAGTCTTGAGTCACGAGGTATAAGGTGGGAAATCCAGGCCATTGGATCTCAGCAGCAGGAGAACCGTTGGATCAAACCCCCCATCATATCACGTATCAGGGTTTCGAGGTGTATAAACCTTTGTTGTGATCACGGAGATTACAAAATGTCGAACATCGAAGTCACGCTCGAATGATGGTGCTGACGTAGTGTGCCAAAAAGGTAAAAGCAGGTGACAGTTGGCATGAACACATTTCTTGGGAGGATTCAACACTCTGTTGACTTATCCTGTTTCGAGAATTCTCAAGGGAAGAGCAAGGGAGCTCAACACTCTGACTCACGAAGTCGCGATTTGTGAAAGGTTCTTACATTTAGGCATGGGTGTGGTCCTATCGGACTAGGGACTGAAGAGAGGGGGCTTACACCTTAGCCCATTCACATTTCATGTTTTGGTGATTGCTGAGAGTTGTGGAATTTCACTCAGATTGTCCAAATCATGGGACCCGAAATCATGGGGTAAGTAAGCATTGGGTATTGAAAAAGGGGTTTAATTAACCCTTGTTTTGGTCTAGTGAAGATCCTATGCGGATCTCAGGCTCGAGGGCAGGGGGCCTATACCATGGTGTAAACTTATCTTTGAGAAGAGATGTGACGACCACTGACATTCGCAAGAAGATGATTACAATGAGGCTCTGAGGGAATTTTTAAAATAAACAAGAATGCTAAAAACCCTAGACATCCAAAAACTAACCCAAGGATATAAAGCGCCAAAAGTCATGTGGGACCTGTTTCGGTAAGTTAGTACATCAACTTCCCGGGGTCGTAACTTTTGCATACGATCTCCATTTTAGGTGTATGATATCCCATTGGAAAGGTATTGTCGAGGAGATTCATTTTGGGGGCTCAATAATGCCTTAGGATATCATTGAGAAGCTTGATCCTTAAAAACCTTCATTTAGGCCCTCAAAATGGCCCAAGAAGTTAAAACTGCTAAAAATAGTAAATTGCCAAAATTGCGAGAAAATTGTTTTGACCCAATTGGAGAAAGGTGGGTGGCCACCGATATCCACCTAGATCACCAAATTCGATGACTGGCAGATGCAACAGAGGCTTGACTTAAAAAATTTCAAGAAGAAAAGGAACAGGCTACAAAATCCCTAAAAAAAGAGAAAGAAAAAATCTTGGAGCAACTACGAGTTGTGTGGTACTGTGTGACTGCTTATGAAAATGAGAAATATGATTTTCGTGAAATGCTCAAGGAAGAAAAGGAGAATATACAGAGGGAAAAGGACCAACTACTCACATAGTATACTGCATTCAAAGAAGTGGTGAGCAGAACACTTATGTTAAGGTCCTAACCCGCACATAGGTAGATCAATGTATTCAGATGTAATAAAGGTCAATATTAATAAGACCTTTCAATAAAATAGAATAAGGCGGATGTAAGAAGACCTAATAGAAGCT
>SNQJ01S0057978.1:59116-71477 GCA_010110895.2 Picea sitchensis | reverse complement strand
AACAAGATGTAAGGATAGAGTGTGACAGTCAGAGTGCAATTTTTCTGGCGAAGAACCTTGCTTATCATTCAAAGACAAATCACACTGATGTTCAATATCACTTTGTGAGAGACATGATAGAAGAAAAGAAAGTATCACTGATGAAGGTGGACACTTTGAAGAATGTTGTAGACTCATTAACAAAATCTGTGAGCACCAAGAGGTTCTCTTGGTGTAGAGGATCCATGGGCATTGTTGCCCTGGACTTTTGACTATATAACCATGTAACCCCCTGTATGCAAAGAAAACAACAAGTGGGAGAATGTTGGGTATGTGTTATATTCTTTGCACGAGTAAACGTGACACCTACCTCAGGAAACATGTCATGTATTTAGGTGGTTTTTTGGCACATGGTTTTTTTCCGATGGTTTTCTATTTTCGAATAAGAAATTAGGGTTTTGGAGTAATCCAGGTCATTGTGTTAGGGTTTTGGATGTCGTTGGCTCCTATACCTATATTGTATTGTAAACAACGTAACACTATGAATGAATATAGAATATGATGGTTTTCCTGGTTTGGGTTTCCAGGGGAAAAATCTCAGTGTAATGTTTGTATTTTCCATTGTATCTTGTCTCTTCTTTTCTGAATATCCATTTGTAGTAGATATTGTACAAGGTTAGGATTTCCAGTGTTTCGGGTGATAATGTGATTAGTGAGAGAGATGGAAAAGGGAAGACACTAGCTTGGTCATGGGGCTTAGGTTTGGAGGCCTCTCCTATTAAAACTCGCAGTGTACACAAAATATTAGGGTTATCATCTGATACTGATGTTCAGATTCCAGTTTCCACACTTGATTTGGGGGCGCTTAGAGGCATGAAATCCCTCGCAAGGGAAAAATCATGATCCCCCTAACGATAAACATAAGAGGGGTAGGTGGCACCCTAAAATTTCCAACCCTGCGTAGACTTCTCTCTAACACTAAACCAGATATTATTTTTTTCCAAGAGACTCTAGTCCCAGAGGAAAAGGCTAGGAATTTTATGTATATTATTTGCCCAAATTGGATGATTACTATTGTTATTTCCGTTGGGAAGTCGGGGGGACTTCTGGTGGATTGGAATCCCAATATTTTTTAGCTGCAACCTTTTCTAAGTGCTTGTGGAATTTTATTGACAGGTATCCACATTATTGATAAAAAAAGGATCAGTTTTATAAATGCCTATGGGCCATGCTCTGGACGGAGACAGTTCTAGGAATAGATGGAAGCTAAAGGATTACTAGGACAGGAAAATCTCATCCTTGCGGGGGATTTGAATTTTACTACTAGCATTGATGAAGTGTTGGGCGAGGTGGCCTTATCCGATCCTTTGGCAAATTTTTTTTTAAATCTTTTTACTTTTAATCAGTTAGTGGATGTGATTCCTGTGGTGTTATTGCCTACCTGGCGTAATGGTAGGAGAGGGGCGGTGGAGATTTAGAAGAGACTAGACAGGGCATATGTTTCAGAATCACTCATATGTGATGCTGCTAGGTACAGATCGCGGGTGGAGTTCCCATTTGTTTCTGATCACACGTCGGTGATACTACAGTTAGATTATGGTTACAAGCATGTTGCATACCCCTTCAAATTCAACCCTAAATGCTTGCAAGAAGAGTCATTTTGTGACCTAGTTTTGACAGTTTGGTGTAACCAAAACGAAGCAGAGGGGTATGGAACTGAAAGAAGACTGACTAGGAATATTTTTGTGTTAAATGCGTGGGTCAAGTTGTGGTTGGCTGAAAAAAAGAAGAAGGAACTATTAGCCTTTGAAAGTTTAGAAGCGAAGATCACACTTCTTACTAAGCAATTTTTGGAAAGTGATATTAGTCATGAACTTAGATCTCGGTTGAAAAATATTGAAAATGATAGAAATAAATTGCTCCCAGCTGAGGAGGAGAGCTGGTGTCTGAAGAGCAGAGAAACGTGGATTAAAAGTGGGGACAGGAATACTAAATATTTTCATCATTTCGCCAGCTACAGGAGGAACAAAAAACATATATGGGAGGTTAAAGATGACTCGGGTTAGGCACATTATGGACAGGATGCTAATAAGAGGGAAGCATAGAGATATTTTAGTACATTGATGTAGGAGCATCGTCAACGTCAAGCGAGCATGGGGCAAGCGCAACACATTTTGAGCACATGATAAATTGTTTAAAAACTTTTGAAGATTGGACGCGCCAAACTTAAATGTGATAGTTAAGGAAAGGCGTACTAATAGATTGTAATAAGACCTTGAGCGACCCTCTCTCATCTGAAGGACTAAGAAGGCATTTATGTTAGTAGGTAGCTTTAATGCATAGATTAGACAGCTTAAAATGAGAGAGGGAAACAGAATATAGACACCCTCATTATATTATTGTAAAAAGGAGAGAACAAAGAGGAGAAAAAAGATAGATAGAGAAGAACATTACCAGGAGAAGAGCACACAGAGCTGAGAAAAAGAAACTATGTTTGAGAAAACACCCATGTACAAAGATTTGAGTTAATAGAAGAAGTCTTTAATTCAGATTCATGGCGTTGTATTTGTTTCTTGTATGTGTATGTTGAATGGTATGTTCATGGTTTTACTCTTCCTGACATGCAATTGCTTTTATGCTATGTATGAGTGATTTCTTGTTAAATTTTTGAAATTTGAGAGGAAAGGGTAATGGAAATGAGTTTCAATTGTTTCTCTATCTGAGTAAGGATTCCTGCAAGAAGTGCAGTTGAATAGTCCGCAAGGTGTGTGTTGACAAAGGATTTAGAGATTTGTCTCTGGAATTCTCAGACGGGATAGCATTTGTTCTCATTTCCTCTTAAGGGAATATTTGACACAGGAGTCGTGCAAGGTGTGCATAGACCAAGATCGAATACAGGGTCTGAAAACCCTGAGAAACCATTGAAGGTTTTCTGCAAGGAGTGCATGCAAGAGGTTCTTGCAAGATTCTAAGTTGGGAAGAAACTCAGAAGGATTCGAACCTATGAAATCATTGAAGGAAAGAGAGGCAGATGGCTGGAATTCTTTGTGGAGAATTCACGAAGTCTCGTGAGCCGTTAGTTCTCACGAAGGTGCAGGGGAGATACGACAAGTATTCCAAAAAGGTTCGAGTTCAAGAGATTGTGAGCCATTGGATCCTCACTTAGATACCCATCAGTCATCTAATCTGATAGGAGTTGCACGGGGTTTAAACCCTCGCAAGCAAAGTGAAGGTCCCAGAAAGGGGTTCGGGATATCGGAAGTCATGTGGACAAGAGATCAGGTAAATCCACGGTGAAACCCCGAAACAGATCAGAACCGCCCATCAGTGGAGACACATGGCAGAGATCGAGAGTCATCGACATCTCAAAAGTCTAGAGACCAAGGGTTCGAGACATTATAAGTCCCAAAATAGGGAAATAATTTCAGCCCTTGATCTAAGGAAGGATGCGTGTCACGCGATCATCAAATTCAGAGATCCGAACACCGGGACTCACATAGGTGAGCGTTTTTTACTTCACATCAGGTGAAGTCCGAGATTTGATCTAGACCGTCCATCCATTTGGGACGCGTGGCGGAAATACTTGAAGTCGGGGTTCGACGTTTCGCGAATCCTGAAGACAAGAAACACTTACATTTCGAAACTGCGAAGTCCTAAATCATGATAAGGAGGAAATCTCCACTACAGGGCCCAACTGACGCCATCTTGTCACAACAGGAGGTCGGGAATCGGAACTTCGGGAGTCCCGTGGGAAAGAACCCAAAGGCATTTGTTTTCCCGAAATTGCGAAGTGGTGAGGACCGTCCATCTTTGAGGATGCATGGCAACAATCTCGACTTCCGGGAATAGTCCCGAAAAGGAAATCATATCGGGAGATCAGAATTCGTAGGATCAGGGATCCTGAGGACAAGAGGTCCAATACATTTTGACTTTCGAAAACCCAAAATTCCCGAAAGGAGATAGGACTACAGTCATATAAGGGGAGGTCATATAGACAAAAAGTCTAGTCCAGGGGGATAACGGAAGTTAAATCATCTAGGGATATCAGAGATCGAAAAATTGGGAAGACAAAGGTTCGCGACATTGGGGATTGCGAAACCCCGAAGCCCGAAATTTTATTTTCTGTTGTGAATGGAAAAGCGATCGGGCCAAAAGGCTGTAAGGAGAAGAAAAGTCCTGTGGGTTGATTTTATTAGAGATTCCAAGGAGGAATCAAAGAGCCACTTTGGCTCAAAGGTGGAATTAGAACGATCCTTAAGATTGGGAGGTTAGTGCAGAGGCCTTTGCTGAGGCAGAGGGTGCGGTCGGCGTCAGGTTTGGTATCAGAGCCCAAAAAGGGTTCTTTGCTTTCTGTGGCAAGGAAAAGGAAAATTCACCATGCCGCCAAGAAGAAGGGACATGCAAACACCCGATCTTCCAGAGGAAAGGGAAATACCAAGAAGAAGAGGTAGGTAGGTGCCTGACCCAACCATGGCAAGAGAAATGCGTGATTTATGCGCCAGACTTGAGGACATGGAGACATCACAGAGACGCACATTTGGTATTGGGGATTTTAGTGATTCCAAAAGTGAGAATGAAGTTGAACATGAAGAAGAAGAAGAAGTTTCAGCGAAATATGCCGCAAATGAACACTTGATTAGAGCTATCGCAAGGATGGGTGCCAGGGAAAAAATGGACATCCCAGTTTATGAGGGAAACCTGGATGCTGAAGAGCTTCTAGACTGGATTAGAGCTCTGGACACTTATTTCGACTACGAAGATGTCGAAGAAGACAAGAAGGTTAGACATGTCGTCACAAGGTTGAAAGGACATGCAGCATTGTGGTGGGATGAACTACAAGATGACAGACACTGCAAAGGCAAGCAGAAAATCAAGAGTTGGGATAGGATGATTGCGAAGATAAAGGCAAAATTCATCCCCAGAGATTACCAGATTACTCTGTTTCGAAGGATGAAAAATTTGAGACAGAAGTTGATGACAGTGAAGGAATATACCGAAGAATTCTATAGGTTGAACATCAGGGCAGGTCATCGGGAAAGAGATGATGAAAAGGTTTCCAGGTACATGAATGGCCTAAGATATGAAATTCAGGATGAGATGAGCATGGTAACCATCTGAATGGTGGAAGATGCTTATCAGATGGCTCTAAAGGCTGAAGAGAAGCTGAGCCGAAAGCAGGGTCAAAGAGGCCGAGGAAGAAGTCAAGCCAGGGGCAAATCAATTGTCCAAGATAAAAATCAAAAGCCCAAGGAGGACTGGAAGAAACCTCAGGCTCGAATTGAAAGAGGTGGAACCTCACAGCGAGGGAAATATGCTGAATAGAGAGGGAAGCATACCGAACAAAGAGGATATTATGCTGATAATAATACTTTTCCTCGTACTAGAGGTAGAGGAAGAGGAAGAGGTGGAGTAATAAAGTTCTTCACGTGTGGAAAGAAGAAAGAGAGTGGAGAGACTCACATCGCTGAAGCACAGAGGTGGAATGTTGAGGCAGAAGATGCTGAAGGCGGAAGATCGCTGATGATGCGAAAAGTTCTCTTAGCACCAGAAAAGGAGGTGGAGAGTTCGGTACAAAGAAACAAACTTTTTCGAACTGCTTGAAAAACCAAGGACAGGGTATGCAAGGTCATTGTGGATAGTGGTAGCACAGATAATCTCATTTCAACAGAGATGGTAGAAAAGATGGAGCTGGAGACGATTGAACATCCAAGTCCATATAGAGTTTCATGGCTACAAAAGAGACATCAGGTAAATGTCACTAAACAATGTTTAGTTGAATTTAAGATAGGGGGATATAATGATAAGATACTCTGCGATGTTATTCCTATGGATTTTTGTCATTTATTGTTGGGTAGATCGTGGAAATATGACAGAAATGTGATTCATGATGGGAGGATGAACACATACACCCTAGAAAAGAATGGGAGAACTCATATGTTGCTTCCAATCAAATATAAGGAAGTGAAACCTGAAGTAAGTAACACTGTACTTCTCATGAGTGGGAAGGAACTCCTTACCGAGGTCAAGAAGAAGGAGGAACCACAATTCTTTGTGGTCGGGAAGCCAATGATTGTTTTAACCAGCACAAGGATAGATGATCTACCAGAAAAGGTTCAGGAACTATTGGAAGGGTTCACTGACATAGTAGTGGACGAACTTCCTTGTTCGTTGCCACCAATCAGAAGTGTGAGTCACCATATTGATCTCATACTTGGAGCCAGTTTACCAAACAAAGTAGCGTACAGATTAATGCCGCAGGAGAATGAAGAGGTCAAAAGAAAAGTCCAGGATTTGTTGGACAAAGGTTTGGTTAGAGAAATCTTGAGTCCATGTGCTATCCCAACAGTACTCAATCCAAAGAAAGACGGAGGCTAGAGAATGTGTACTGATTCAAGATAAATTAACAAGATAACCATCAGGTATAGATTTCCATTGCCAAGGATGGATGATCTGATGGATTGCTTAAGTGGGGCAAACTTTTTTTCGAAGATTGATTTGAAAAGTGGATATCACCAGATTCGTATGAGGGAAGGTGATGAATGGAAAACAACCTTCAAGACTAACGGAGGGTTGTATGAATGGCTTGTTATGCCGTTTGGTTTAAAAAATGCGCCAAGTACCTTTATGAGGTTGATGAACGAAGTCCTGAAGGAGTTCATCGGAGAATTTGTCATTGTGTATCTGGATGATATACTGATCTTCAGTAAAATAGAGGCAGAACATCTAAAACACTTAGCTACAGTGATGAAGAGATTACAGCAAGAGAAGTTGCTGATAAACATAAAGAAATCCTCATTCACGAAGACATAACTCATCTATTTGGCCTTTATCTTTTCTGCAGATAAATTAAGGATGGATCCAGATAAGGTGAAAGTGATCAAGAATTGGCCATCACCAAAGAGAATATTTGAGGTGAGAAGTTTTCATGGATTGGCTAGTTTCTACCAGAAGTTCATCAGGAATTTCAGTAGAATTAGTGCACCGATGATGGACACAGTGAAGAAAATACAAAAATATTTTCACTAGACATAAGAGGCTGAGAAGAGTTTTAATCAGTTGAAGAGCAAAATCACGGAGCAACCAATTCTGGTGTTGCCTGATTTCAAAAAAACATTTCAAGTGAAATGTGATGCAAGTGGATTTGCAATAGGGGAAGTCTTGAGTCAAGAAGACAGGTTGATAGCATACTTCAACGAGAAGCTGAATGAAGCGAAGGTGAAATACTCCACATATGACAAGGAGTTCTATGCTATCATTCAGGCATTGAAGAAGTGGAGACACTATTTGATTCCGAAGGAGTTTGTCCTATACAATGAAAATCATGCACTGTAGTTTGTGACTCGACAGGAAAAGTTGAATCAAAGACATGTAAAATGGGTTGAATACATGCAAAAATTTACTTTTGTAACTAAGCATATTTCTAGAACTGCTAACAAGGTTGTTGATGCTTTGAGCAGGAAATGTTTGTTGTTGCAGGAGTTCAGAGTTAAAACACTGGGTTTTGGTGACCTCAGGGACATGTACAGAGATGATCCAGATTTTAAGGAGGTGTATGATGTAGCTGATAATCCAATTCTCGGAGACAGAAGTCAATGGATAGAATACATGATCTAGGAGGGATTACTATTTAAGGGTAATCAACTCTGTATTCCAAAATTCGCCATGAGGGAGAATTTGCTGAAGGAGAAACATAGTGGAGGATTGGCCAGACATTTTGGTCATCAAAAAACGTTCGCAAAGCTGAATGAGTCATATTTTTTGCCAAGAATGTGAGCTAATGTCAAAAGATTTGTAGACAGATGCAGAATTTGTCAGCATTCAAATGGAAAGAGGCATAATGCAAGTTTTTATCAACCATTGCCAATACCTGAGAGGCCGTGGGATGCAGTCAGCATGGATTTCATATTGGGGTTGCCAAGAACACAAAGAGGATCTGACTCAATCTTTGTGGTGGTGGATAGATTTTCCAAGATGGCACACTTTATTCCATGTTAGAAAACCAGTGACACAACTCACATTGCGAACCTGTTTTTCAAAGAAGTCATTCGAATTCATGGCTTACCAAGGAGCATAGTTTCGGATCGAGACACTAAGTTCGTAGGACACTTCTGGAGAACCTTATGGAAGAAGCTGGGAACAAATTTATCATTCAGTTCAACTTATCATCCTCAGACGGATGGACAAACAGAAGCAGTAAACAAGAGTTTAGGAGACTTGCTGAGGAGCTTGGTGACAAAACACCACAGCCAGCGGGACAACATATTACCACATGCAGAGTTTTCTTATAATGACTCAGTTAATAGAAGCATAGGACAAAGTCCATTTCAAATTGTTTATGGCATGCAGCCGAGAGGAATTTCCAAGTTGAGGGATTCAGAACAGATTGTGACTAGGAGCACTAGTGCAGAAGATTTTGCAGAGGCGATGAAAGAACTTCACAGCCAGGTGAAGGAGCGTTTATAGAACTCGAGCCAGGAATATAAACGAAGAGCAGATCAACACAGGAGACAAATTCAGTTTGAGGTTGGTGATTTGATTCTGGCACATATGAGAAAGGAAAGATTCCTGAAGGGGACATATAACAAACTGAAGATGAAGAAGATCGAATCATGTAAGGTCTTGAAGAAATTTGGAGCAAATGATTATGAGATTGAATTACCCGATGGGATCGGAATTTCTCCGATATTCAATGTATTAGATTTGTACCCATACAAAACTGGGGAGGCAGGAACAAGTGATGAACAACTAGAGATCCAATGGACAAAACCAATGCCTGTTGCAGAAAGGCTGCAGATGGAAAGCATACTAGACAAAAGGGTTGGCCAGAAGACCAGGTGAAAACGATACTTTGAATACTTGGTCAAGTGGAAAGGACATCCAGTTGAAGATTCCAGCTGGGAGAATGAAGCAGAGATTCAGAAGCATGGGCAGACCGTGCGAGATCTCATGGACAGGAGTCCATAAAAATTTTCAAGTGAGGGAGTATGATGCAAGCGCAACACATTTTGAGCACATGATAAATTGTTTAAAAACTTTTGAAGATTGGATGCACCAAACTTAAATGTGATAGTTAAGGAAAGGCATACTAATAGATTGTAATCATACCTTGAGTGAACCACTCTCGTATGAAGGACTAAGAAGGCATTTATGTTAGTAGGTAGCTTTAATGCATAGATTAGAAAGCTTAAAATGAGAGAGGGAAACGGAATATAAACACCCTCATTATATTATTGTAAAAAGGAGAGAACAGAGAGGAGAAAAAAGATAGATAGAGAAGAACATTACCAGGAGAAAACCACACATAGCTGAGAAAAATAAACTGTGTTTGAGAAAACACCCATGTACAGAGATTTGAGTTAATAGAAGAAGTCTTTAATTCAGATTCATGGCGTTGTATTTGTTTCTTGTATGTGTATGTTGATTGGTATGTTCATGGTTTTACTCTTCCTGTCATGCAATTCCTTTTATGCTATGTATGAGTGATTTCTTATTAAAATTTTGAAATCTGAGAAGAAAGGGTAATGGAAATGAGTTTCAATTGTTTCTCTATCTGAGTAAGGATTCCTGCAAGGAGTGTAGTTGAATAGTCCGTAAGGTGTGCATTGACAAAGGATTCAGAGATTTGTCTCTGGAATTCTCAGACGGGATAGCTTTTGTTCTCATTTCCTCTGAAGGGAAGATTTGACACAGGATTCATGCAAGGTGTGCACAGACCAAGCTCGAATACAAGGTATGAAAACCATAAGAAACCCTTGAAGGTTTGCCGCAAGGAGTGCGTGCAGGAGGTTCTTGCAAGATTCGAAGTTGGGAAGAAACTCAGAAGGATTCGAACCTACAAAATCGTTGAAGGAAAGAGAGGCAGACGGTCAAAATTCTATGTGGAGAATTCACGAAGTCTCGTGAGCCATTAGATCTCACGAAGGTGCAGGGGAGCTACGACAAGTATTCCAAAAAGGTTTGATTTCAGGAGATTGTGAGCCATTGGATCCTCAGTTAGATACCCATCAGTCGTCTAATCTGACAGGAGTTGCATTAGGTTTAAACCCTCGCAAGTAGAGCGAAGGTCCCAGAAAGGGGTTCGGGATATCGGAAGTCCTGTTGACAAGAGATCGGGTAAATCCATGGTGAAACCCCGAAACAGATCAAAACCGCCCATCAATGGAGACACATGGCAGAGATAGAGATTCATTGGCATCTCGGAAGTCTAGAGACCAAGGGTTCGAGACTTTATAAGTCCCGAAACAACAAAAGAATTTCAGCCCTTGATCTAAGGAAGGACGCGTGTTGCGCGATCATCAAATTTAGAGATCCGGACATCGGGACTCACATAGGTGAGCGTTTTTTACTTCACATCAGGTGAAGTCCGAGATTTGATCTGGACCGTGCATCCATTTGGGACGCATGGCGGAAATCCTTGAAGTCAGGGTTCGGTGTTTCACGAATCCTGAAGACAGGAAACACTTACATTTCAGAACTACGAAGTCCGAAATCCCGATAAGGAGGAAAGCTCCACTACGGGGCCCAGCTGACATCATCTCGTCACAACGGGAGGTCGGGAATTGGAACCTCGGGAGTCCCGTGGGAAAGAACCCAAAGGCATTTGTTTTCTCGAAATTGCGAAGTGGCGAGGACTGTCCATCTTTGAGGACGTCTGGCAACAATCTCAACTTCTGGGGAAAGTCCCGAAAAGGAAATCATATCAGGAGATCACAATTCAGAGGATCGGGGATCCTAAGGACAAGAGGTCGAATACATTTCGGCTTTCGAAAACCCGAAATCCTGAAATCCCGAAAGGAGATCGGACTGCGGTCATATAAGGGGAGGTCGTATAGACCAAAAGTCTATTCCAGGGGGCTAACGGAAGTTAAAGCATCTCAGGATATCGGAGATCGGAAAATCGGGAAGACAAAGGTTCATGACATCGGGGATTGCGAAACCCCGAAGCCCAAAATTTTATTTTCTGTTGTGAATGGAAAAACGATCAGGCCAAAAGGCTGTAAGGAGTAGAAAATCCCTGTGGGTTAATTTTATTAGAGATTCCAAGGAGGAATCAGAGAGCCACTTCGGCTCGAAGGTGGAATTAGAATGATCCTTAAGACCGGGAGGTCAGCGCAGAGGCCTTTGCCGAGGCAGAGGGTGCGGTCGACGTTGTACATTCTATCAAGAATCAAGCATTAACACGATTGAGGAACAGGTGGCATCGGTGGGATTATTTCCAAGGATGGTTAATGAGGAGGAAGTTATGCTATTAGAGAAATTTGTTTCTAAGGAGGAAATCTTAGAGGTATTAAAAGGTTTCTCCAAAGACAAAAGTCCTAGCCCAGACAGATGGACTGTGGAATTCTATCTGCATTTTTATGATTTGGTTGCAAAAGACTTGTTTGATGTTGTTGAGGAATAGCTCCTGACCGGTGAAGTGAACAGAGCTCTTAATTCGGATTTTATTGCACTTATTCCAAAATTTAATGGCCCTACCACCTTTGAGGAATTTCATTTGATTGCTCTATGCAATCTTTGCTATAAGATATTTTCTAAAGTTATTGCAAAACGTATGAGACTAATTCTGTCTCATGCCTTGTCAGAGGAACAATTTGGGTTTTTAAAAGGCAGGAAAATTATAGATGTAGTCAGGACGGCGCAGGAATGCCTACACAATATCAAAGACAAAAAACTCCAAGCATTAATCCTCAAGATAGATTTGAAGAAAGCCTATGGCTATGTAAGCTAGGATTTTCTTAGGCTGGTCTTAATACAATGTGGTTTTGGTCTGCCTACGACTAAGTGGATTATGGGTTGGATCACATCAGCAACCTATGCGATTTTAATTAATGGGAATCCTTTGGGTTTTTTCAATAGTGGAAGAGTGCTTCGACAGGGGTGCCCACTGTCGCTCTTACTTTTCATTTTAATTATTGAAAGTTTGAGCCTGGCTTTAAAAAGAAGTCAAGAGGAAGGATTACCAATGAACATTAAAGTTTCTAGGCTAATAAGGGTCCTCCATCTTCTGTTTGTCAATGATATGTTAAGAACCAAATATCAATATAGCATAGAAAAACCACAGAAAAAGTACTCAACGCCTTGAAAAAGAGATAATTTCAGATAATAAGCCTCTTCGGGGGGGCAAACTCCTTTTACCCCACTTAAATGTTCGAGTACAAGATGATTCAAAATGAAAATGTCTCCTTGGTATATATAGGAGACTAGTAGGTATAATTACAACTAATGGCCTAAAGATGACATAAATAAAATAACATTACTTATATAATATGCCCCAATTAAGGGGTAATGAGCCAATATTAGGGCTTAACATGCCCCTCCCCTTGAGACAAGTGTTGTCCGCAACGCTTGAGTAACTCTGGATGCTTCTGTATAAAAGACTCAT
>SNQJ01S0057978.1:46763-59106 GCA_010110895.2 Picea sitchensis | reverse complement strand
CCTTCCTTTTGTCCTCATCATGAGTTTCATGGGATGCATTTTCACTTTCAGGTGTCTTCTCTATTACAAAATTTTTCAATACTTCCATGATCTCCCCTTTTAAACCATCCATCTTAGTATCCAACTTAGCTTCCATTGAATCCATATTAGTATCGAACTTAGCTTCCATTGAATCCATCTTCTTTTGTAGTTTATTTATGTCCCTATGCATTTTTCACCTTCATCAAGAGTCCAAGTAGGATTTTCTGGAGGCTTATTTGGTGTAGAAGTTCCCTTTTTTGGTGGCATGTTGGCCAAGTATTACTTTTGAACCTTGATTTTAAGGTGGTTCTGATAGACAATATTTCTTCTATTATATCTCCCAGGCTTCGGCCCTTCTGGGTATGAAACTTTCTTTTATGTAGTTCTCTGATATTTCTTCTTTGCAATGCCACAGGTCTGATCAAAATTGGATGTGCCAAGTGGAATTTATGGTAACTTCCCCACAACTTGCCGATTTTTGTCCTTTCCAGGAGATCTCACTTGTATAGAGTGCCCCACACAAAATAATTGATATAAAATTCTAACACTCGCACTAGAAATACTAAAGACTATCCACGATCCAATGAAACTAGTCCCACTCAATTTGGATACTCTAGGAAGAATTTATGATTGTTTTACCTGGAACACCTTCTTGAGACTAGTCAATAGGACTAGTCAGATACCCTATCTTACACATGGTGTATCTACAAATTTAAGATGACCCGGAATATGAACTTTTTACCATGGATACCTTACTAATTTCTCTAAATATCCTCCATAGTTTAGGGTTTGAAATGTTACATAAAAGTTTTATAGCGAAAATTCTACAATGACTCAGTTCAGGATGATTCCAGAACCCTATCGTGTATAGTATGTATCTCTAAAAGTATAAGGCTTCAGGAGCTAAATTTTGAACCCAATGTACCTTGATCCGTCTACTAAATATCCTCCAATTCGTTTCTTCTGAAACATTGTAGAAAAAAAGTTATAGTGAAAATTACAAGGTGTCTCAAATGTAGCATCAAAACCCCAAGACCTTGAGCTCTGATACCATATGTTAAGAACAAAATATCAATATAGCATAGAAAAACCTTAGAAAAAGTACTCAATGCCTTGAAAAAGAGATAATTTCATATAACAAGCCTCTTCAAGGGGGCAACCTACTTTTACCCCACTTAAATGTTCAAGTACAAGATGATTCAAAATGAAAATGTCTCCTTGGTATATATAGGAGACTAGGAGGTATAATTACAACTAATGGCCTAAAGCCGACATAAATATAATAACATTACTAATATAATATGCCCCAATTAAGGGGTAATGAGCCAATATTAGGGCTTAACACAAAATCTTCCCAAAACTCTCTTAATTTCCTACCACTCCGCAATAGTTTCTTTAGTCATAATTAGGATATCATCGACAAATAGAAGATGGAGGATCTTGACTGGCCTAGAAACTTTAATGTCCATCGGTAATCCTTCCTCCTGACTTATTTTTAAAGGCAGGCTCAAACCTTCCATAATTAAAATGAAAAGTAAGGGTGACATTGGGCACCCGTGCTAAAGCCCTCTTCCACTATTGAAAAAAACTGAAGGCTCCCCATTAATTAAAATTGCATATGTTGCTAACGTGATGCAACCCATAATCCACTTAGTCGTTGGCAGACCAAAACCACATTGTATTAAGACCATCTTGAGAAAATCCCAACTTACACAGTCATAGGCTTTCTTCAAATCTATCTTGAGGATTAAATCTTGGATCTTTTATCTTTGATGTTGTGTAGGCATTCTTGCATCATCCAAATTCCATCTATAATTTTCCTTCCTTTTACAAACCCAAATTTTTCCTTTGACAAGGCACAGGACATAATCAGTCTCATATGTTTAGCAATAACTTTAGAAAATATCTTATAGCAAAGATTGCATAGAGCAATCAGACGAAATTCCTCAAAGGTGGTAGGGCCATTAACTTTCGGAATAAGTGCAATAAAAGTCGAATTAATAGCTCTGTTCACTTCACCAGTCAAGCATGACTCCTCAATGACATCCAGCGAGTATTTTGCAACCAAATCATATAAAAGAAGATAGAATTCCACAGTCCATTCATCTGGGCTAGGAATTTTGTCTTTGGAGAAACCTTTTAACACCTCTAAGACTTCCTCCTTAGAAACAGATTTCTCTAATAGAATAACTTCCTCCTCATTAACCATCCTTGGAAATAATCCCACCGATGCCACCTGTTCCTCAATCATGTTAATGCTCGATTCTTGATATAATCTACCGAAATATCTCTGTTCTTCCCTCTTATTAGCATCATGTCCATAATGTGTCTAACTCGAGTCATCTTTAACCTCCCATATATGTTTTTTGTTCCTCCTATAGTTGGGGAAATGATGAAAATATTTAGTATTCCTATCCCCACTTTTAATCCACTTTTCCCTGCTCTTCAGACACCAGCGCTCCGCATGAGCCAGGATCAATTTATTTCTATCTTTTTCAATATTTTTTAACCGAGATCTAAATTCATGACTAAGATCACTTTCCAAAAATTGCTTAGTAAGAAGTGTGATCTTTGCTTCTAAACTTTCAAAGGATAATAGTTCCTTCTTCTTTTTTTCAGCCAGCCACAACTTGACCCACGCTTTTAACACAGAAATCATCCCAGTCAGTCTTCTTTGAGCTCAATACCCCTATGCTTCTTTTTGGTTACACCAAACTGTCTGAACTAGGTCACAAAGTGACTCTTCTTGTAAGCATTTAGGGTTGAATTTGAAGGGGTATGCAACAGGCTTGTAACCATAATCTAACTATAGTATCACCGACGCGTGATCAGAAACAAATGGGAACTCCACCCACAATCTATACCTAGCAACATCATATATGAGTGATTCTAAAACATATTCCCTGTCTAGTCTCTTTTGAATCTCCTCCACCCGTCTCCTACCATTACGCCAAGTAGGCAATAACACCGCAGGCATCACATCCACTAACTGATTAAAAGTAAAAATATTTTAAAAAAAATCTGCCAAAGGATCGAATAAGACCACCTCGCCCAACACTTCATCAATGTTAGTAATAAAATTCAAATCCCCCACAAGGATGAGATTTTCCTGTGCTAGTAATCCTTTAGCTTCCATCTTCTCCCAGAACTGTCTCCGTCCAGAGAACGGCCCATAGGCATTTATAAAACTGATCCTTTTTTTATCAAGAATGTGGATACCTGTCAATAAAATTCCACCAACACTTAGAAAAGGTTGCAGCTCTAAAATATTGGGATTCCAAGCCACCAGAGGTCCCCCCCGACTTCCCAACAGAACTAACAACACTAATCATCCAATTTGGGCAAATAGTATACATAAACTTCCTAGCCTTTCCTCTAGGACTAGAGTCTCTTAGAAAAAAATAATATTTGGTTTAGTGTTAGAGAGAAGTCTACGTAGGGTTGGCAATTTTAGGGTGCCACCTACCCCTCTTATGTTTAGGGTTAGGAGGATCATGAATTTTCCCTTGCGAGGGCTTTCATGCCTATAAGAGCCCCCAAATCAAGTGTGGAAACCAGAATCTGAACACCAGTATCAGTTTCTAACCCTAATCTTTTGTGTACACTGCGAGTTTTAAAGGGAGAGACATCCAAACCTAAGCCCCGTGACCAAGCCAGTGTCTTCCCTTTTCCATCTCTCTCACTGGTTACATTATCACCCAAAACACTATATAAGTTTCCATGGTAGGATTCCATTCCCCAATAGGTTGGCAATAGTGAAGGACTAACTGAAACACTCAGTGTCAGGTTCGAGGTGTCAATAACTGAATCTAAACACTATTTCTTCTCGGTTACAATAGAAAACTAAGAGGTAGAAACGTCAAATTCCCCCCTAAGTTGTAAAGTGTTACCTTCGGGTACAGTATGAGAAAGTAAAGCAAGAGGCGAGGCCATAGTGTTCCTATCAGCATCAAAGATGGACTCTCCAATATCAGTTGAATCCTTAGAATTACCACTGTCCTCAGTGTCTACTAAATTAGTAGAAGGAAAAGACTTCTCCAGGTAGTATCGCTCCCAAGAGGAAAGCTTAAAATACAATTGTGGGCAATAGAATATTAACTTACCTATAAAAGTGCCTGAGAGGACTTATGTTGTGTCTTTAGCAGTCCCTGAGTTAAAAGCACCCACCTCTTCAACATCCCCTTCACTCATGTACTGGTCTTTGGAAGGCGATTCCATAGAATCCTCCGAAACTCCAACTCCAATCGAATTGGGAAAGTCATTGCACAGATGTTTTTTCCATCTACATGAATTACAACGAAATGGTAAGCCTTGGAGTCTAGTCTCTGCACCATCACCTGACCGCGCCATTCCAACTCCAACGATTCCATGAGACCAACGTGTAATTCCATCTCGACTAAAACATGCGCCATTCATTTATCAGGAGCTTGAAGACCCTTTTCGTCAATCTTAAGGAAGCGATCGAGAAAATTTCCAATGTACATCAAGGCATTTTTGTTCCATAAATTGAGTGGAAAACCTGGAAGTAGTACCCACACAGGACGTAGGCTGAAATATTTAGTAGCTAGAAAAAACCGAGTTCGCCACCTCTTGAGCATAACGCTGCCACCCTCAAAATCCCAAAAACCATTTAGTATGATGTCAACGTCTTCTGGTATTTTAAAAACCAGACCGAACCACCCATAAGGCAGAGTCGTATATTCAGTTTCATACCCAATAATGCGTAACCAGGTCTACTTCATCCACGCTAAGAAAGTAATATTGCTCTTATACTTATATGCAAACCTCCAAACCAACGTGCATAGGGATAGTTTTTAAGTTTACTCCAATCCCACGTCCATGCCTATGACCAAACGACACCTAACCTTTCTAGGTTTCCAGACCCGTGTCACTTTTTTGTGTGGCATCTCCTTCATGTGTAGAGCCTCCCATTGTGTGTAGTCTATTCTTATACATGTAGCCTCTCTATGAAACATCATCCGCTTGTGAAACCCCACATTCTCATAGTCATGGACATTCCCATCCCCAATACCTCGTACAGGTAGCCCATTACCCAGACCAGGAGCAACTTGATTCAGTAAACCAGTCTCACCTTCTCTTAAAGAATTCACCAACCTCTCAGGAAACTCACTACTCAGTTCAGGAGTGGGTAAATTTTGTAAAAAAACCTCATATGTTCCCGAAGATACAAATGTCGCCACCTTGTGTGAATTGAATAAATGAGTTGGTGGAGACTTTAATATGGGGTGGTTATTCTTCAGTTTACAGCCAACACCTGTAGTATAATTTAGAGCGTCTTCATAGTGGAAAATACCTTCTCGTTCCCAAGTCTCCTCATCTACAACGCCCATGAAGGTGTTGACTTCATAAGCCATTCAAAAAGTCTTGTCAGCCAATAGAAAGATTTCCAGCACAGTATACAAAAACCAGTGAGTTATGAAGGGCCTACCACCGAGGACTACGTCTAATAAAATGCAATAAAAAACTAATAATTGTGCAATAATAACCCAAGTTATAACTACCTAGGGGTCTCCTCTAAAACTAGTCGGCGAGAAACGACCATTAAACCAGATGAACAGTTCTAAAAGTAGCGATTTCATCAACTATCCTTTCAAAAAAAAATTGAAACATTGCTAAATATAGTATCGCGCCAAAAAAAGCCATCCTTCCAGCTCTTATATTTAGTAATACTCCATTAAAACCTTAAAAGAAAGGTTCCATCCTTTACTATGTTTAGTATTCCACCCCTCCAAAATCTCCATTCCCATTCTTTTGTGTGGTAGACATGCTTGGTGAAAAAATAGATACAAAATATATACATAAAAGACAAAAAGTGGCTCACATACAAAATGAAAAAATGAAAGACATGTATGTACTACCTTGGGAATTATATATTTAGGTGGCTTAACCAATCTATATGCATTTATGACATGTTGTTCATTCCGCAATAACTGGTTCATTCCCAAAACCAATAGCATCGTTGTAAAATGCAATCAAATAATTTTAAAAAATAAAGAAAATATATTTGTAATGTTTTTCATTATAAAAACTTCTTAAATTTTTAATCAACCATGGATTTATATGCCCGTCAACGACGTGGCCATCACTATATACCATGCCGGAGGGGCAGGTATAATATACCATGCTGAGCCGCGGGTATAATAATGGTAACTAACATAAAGCATAACTCCATTTTCATGTGACTTCATCTCATTTGCTTAAAATTAATAAAACAACCCATTAATACAATGAAATCACATCTATTTTTATCTATACAAACTTTCAAATAACGTTTACTACATAGGGATCTGCATTTTCACTGTAAAATGAAAGATTTGTGTTCCTAAAAAGTAACTGAAAAAGTAAAGTATACAATTATTTTTTCTCCAAAGGTATTATGCTAAGTAGTGGCGAGTCTTTGTTGGGAAAAATAATATGTATGCATAATATTTGATTTGCATATAGTAAATACATGTGCGTTATAAGTTTCTCACATGCACACAAACTAACAAATGAAACCCTAAGTATCATAAACATTAAATACCTTTGAGATAAAATTGGATGAACAAATGAAACCCTAAGTATCATAAACATTAAATACATTTGAGATAAAATTGGATATAAAACCATAAGAATATGGTTAATTATAAGACGACAATATCCCATTAATCTCATTAACAATTATCCTTCTAAACAATAAAAAATTAATCATCTTGAATCTCTAGATATGGGATGGCTAAGAAAATACATTGCTATAAGCATAACCATCTCCAACAAGTGAAAATATGCATGTCGGTCATCCCATTTCAATAAGTGGACCAGTGTCAGCTCATTTTTCGTGCTTCTTGTGTTAATTGATATGGAAACATTTTTGTAGGGCTACAATGTACTTAGACGAATCTTGCGATCGTGTATTACTAGATGGCGTGAAACACCGCATTGTTTCTCACTTGGATGTTTGGAAACATCAAGGATATTCCATTCGAACTATGCATCTTCACCTAGATCATACCCATACTCCATTATAGGTTACCGACGAGTCACACTCCTACTCTAGTGCAACTTTTGTATGCTTAGACAATTGTTAACAACTTAACGCTTAGTCATATATGAGCATACATCCATGAAATAAAGAGAACACCTGCAAAACAAACAAGAGAAACACATATATAGTGCAGGAAGCACAAACCATGACTAACACCCGACTAACTCTTATTATTGAAAAATGGTTACAATATGACCACTATTGGCTCAGTTTACAACTTGGACAGTGTCACATGACTCACCTCACCTCACCAAGACATTCATACATAGATTCGTCACACCAAGACTCATCAGTTGTAACATCTTTCACAACATCTGCGGAGCACCCTAGACGTGCATCCACCACAAACTCACCATCTCTTCTCTGTTGCAAGACTTCACAGAGACCTGTGGTTCTGTCTCCTAGCATGCCTCCTTAGCCTTGAATTTTTTTTTCCTGAAAATCAGCCAAAAATAAGGTCGCCCAACTCTGCCCTCAAAATCGTAGAGCTCATCTTACTCTCCTTGTTCTTCAAATCTTCCTTCCTTGGTTGTGCACCCTTGTTCTCTTATAGGGACTCCAAAATTCACTATCACGAAAATTTGTGTACTTTAGGGGTGGCATTCCCCTTCACAAACCCATGTGCCCAAACGAATCATCATGCCCCTTCATGGACTCAGTTGCCTAAATAAATTCTAGCAACCCTTCATGGGAGCGGTTGCCTAAACGAACCCATGCACTCATCAATCATCATGCCCCTAGGAGTCGACGCACCCCAACCTTATTGCGCCCCTCTTGTTGACATGCCCCAATATCTTGGTCGCTTCATACTTGGGCAAGCCCCTTGGCGTGTTCGCATGCCCAAGGCGGCCACCTTCCCATCTAGTGCAACACTTGGGTGTGAGAGAAACACCAAGTTCTATCTCCTTAAGGACTTGGGTGAACATATTTGTGACCTTTTAGTTGAAGAAATTACATCCTCCCCCACCTCAAGGTTTTTTCATCCCTGAAACATCCACAAAATATGTGGTCTCCAAGTCTTCGCCAGAACTTGTGCCCCATCGCAACTAATTCTACTAGAAACCCCAAGTTTTGTGCCAACTAGAAACCCCAAATTATGTCAAAGGGGAAACCCCAAGTTTCCCTGCGAAGTGGAAACCTCAAGTTTCCATAAACCAACCAAACTATACTGCACTCGACTTTGAAAAGTGTTGGGTTGTTATATTCTTTGCAGTGAAATTCTAGTCAAGGTGGATTGACTGACAGTCGAAGTCGAAGGAATCGATAGCAGGATGAAGGTTGAGGTGGTTCGATCGAGTAAAGTCGAATTCGAAGGTCGAGGTGGTTTGATCAGGTAAATTCAAAGTCGAAAACATCGACAACAAGTCTAAGAGGTCGACAGGGGGTGTGTGGCAACCGACTGAAGACCTAATGAAGTTTGACTGGTAGTTGACTGGTAATTTGAATTGGTAGTTGACTATAAAAGAATCCTGAGATTCATGGGATTTGTAGCCAATGATTTGCATGGATCTATAAACGTCTTTGGGCATTTCTTCCCAGTTTCCACCTCAACTAGTGTTCCACCTAGTAAAGTAGTGCAAGCTTAGAGGTTGTTGGTCAGTTTGTTACTGGCAATATTACTCCCAAGGGATCCCTTCCTCTGTATGTAGGGAAAGATATTCTTATGAGATTTGTGATAGATGCCAACGTTCTCAGCCATCCCATATTTGCAGAGCTGCTGAAGGCCTCTGAACAGGAATTTGGATATGAGCACAAGGGAGCTCTCAAGATTCCCTGTGATGTTGTCTTGTTTGAGAGGATTCTTAATCTCATTAACCAGAGGCATCTAGCGTTATAAATATCTCATGAATGATTTAGAGAGGCTGTTATTGTTTTGTAATGATTCTATCTAAATTCCATTAATGGATGGATAGTTTATATGTGCATATATTATAACATTTCTTTGGAGTTTGGGCACTGTTAACTGAAGGTTTATTAATGGTAGAAATGGAACTCCAAGGCGTGATTCTCTTTTCTCGGATCGCTAAGATTGTTTGTTTTTTGTCTTTGTTTTCTTTGTTCGATTAAGTCAACGCAGTAGTTTAGGCTTTGGGTGAGAGATCTATGTATATATCTTTTAATGTGAAGGCAATGTCTAATTGATATGGAGACATGTTTTTCCATGGAAGTTCAAATATATTTGACTTTGAAGTGTAAGTAGCAGAGATGCATCTATTTAATATAGAGAGATAAACACTTTGCTATAAACTTCGTTAACATTTAAAAAAATCTTAAATCAACAAAGCTGCATGGCAGCATTACCTGTCACCTTTGAAACACCATTAGTTAAAATGGCATAAATTTGAAATCATTTAATAATATTTGACTTAAAGATACTCAGAAACTGAAAATCAAATAGAAAATCTATAAACTTGGAGCACAGAAGAAAATGCAAACACAAAGAAAACACAGAATTAACCACCAGAAATAATGGCAGACACGAAATCGTACCTTGCTAAGTGGATCCAGAGATCAGGGGCCGCAAAATCGATCGAATTTGACCTGAATTAGGGCACTTCGCAGGATCAAACCCTTTACCCTTTGCAACAGATGGCTAACAATGAATATGGGTCTTGGTTGAATCAAAATGGAAGCGGATTATGAGGCAGTGGAGATTCAAATACAAATACCAGTGAAAGTGAATTTGTCGATGCACATTATTTCACCACTGACTGTGGTTAATATTTTGCATTTTTAAATTGATTTTTAGGTATTTTTAAAAATATTTTTAGATATTATATAAATATAATATTGGAAATGAAATTTTTTAGGGATTCCAGATAAGATCATGTTACAATTGGAGTATCTTACAGCGTTCTTGTAATTATCAAATTAATCAAAATATATTTTTTCCACGGAAAATTAAGCTTTATATTTATATAAAATATAAGTTGTTTCTTTACAAACAATTGTCCCAAAATATAAACCAGACAGAGCCTTTCTCACTGCTGAACCAAAACAGTCAGCAATATCAGAGTCAGGAATATGGTTACATATGTCAAAATCTATATTTAGCTTCGCCAATCGACAAAAGGACAAACAATATGCACCGGACATAATCTAGCCAAGGAAAGGCTAGTGGGCTTCAAGCTACCACAAAACACAAAGATATAAACCAAGAGCATAAATACTAATAAAGATCTAAAAACTGATGAGGACCCTTATGTTCCTCTTCACACAGATAATAGACTATCTTCCCTGGAGCTTGTAAGGGAGCGTGTTTGGATAGGTTGTTCGCAACTTTGTTATCATCCTTGTAAACATGAGCAAAAGAGATTTTCTGAAATAGCTTGATAGTCTCCTTGAGACGATCCTTCCAACATTCCAACATTCCATTCAATGAAATTTTTTTAACCAGAATTGAAAGGCGAGATGCCAGAGTGAGGAGGGCCCAACCTCCCAAGAGCCCGACTTTAGTATTAGTTCCCGACCCACAGTTGAAAAACCACTTATAACTTCTATGCTCATTGATCCTAATTTTTCCACCATCTCCACAATTATTGCCCAATGAGTGCGCAGCCCCATTAAACCAACCAATCACCCCACCTCCTTCCAAAATTGCAGGAATATGTCTGCGACAGACAGCTTTTGATTTGGTATTACAATCCCTCGAGGATGAAATCAAAAGAAAAACCACCTTCTGTGAATTAGGTAAACCATCTTCAAATATGGCCAGGTTCTCTTCCTTCCAAATAAACCAAAAAATGATAGTCGGTAAACATGGATACGGAGAGTTTTGATCTTTCCAGAATTTACAACAACCTGATAGGGTATCTCTAGTCCACCTAGCTAAGAGATTTAAGGATAATGTATTCTTATTCCAGACCGCAATGGAAAATGTACATTCCACAAACAGGTGGTATGTTGTCTCCATGTTTTTTTTGCATAATTGACAAAAGCTCGGACCTAAGAAACCTATACACTGAAGAATATCCCAGGCGAGAATTTTATTATCAACAATTAACCATGTAAAAAAATTATTTTCAATGGGCAAGCCCAGGTCCATAACACTTTCCTCCTCCCTCCAATCACAAAGTTCCATCTCTTTTTCTCCATGGCCACAAAAATGTTTTTAACAGAAATCTGACCCGACGCATCTCCCACCAACCAAATTAGCTTATATGGCTTCTAGACTAATAGTACACCAACGTTAATGAGAGCTCTATGGAAAATCTTCCATTCCAAAGCAAGACATCCCTCTATATCCAAATCAACGCTAGATAACCAATTTGAGCAAACCATCCCCACACGAGGTTCACATTGTGCTTGATATAGGTAGTGAACACCTTTCCTATTGATAGATAAGATCAACTCTTCAGACATAATAGCCCCTTCCCCCAATCCCAGAATGTGATCTTTGCCCAGCAGAATAGAGTGTCTTGTCCCCAATCATCAAGCTAACCAATGTAGAAAGATATGTAATGATTTTAGAAGGTGTTTCCAGGTTTGAGACCCTTTAGCATCCACAACATTTAGTATGCGTAGCCAATGTGCAACAGAAACAAAGGGTTAGTATTTGTCCTTTAATATTCGGTGTCATAATCCCTCCTACATTAGTGCTCTACGCAATGTGTTTTCCGCCATAGCTCTGCTAAAACTACCTAAATTTCTCAAGCCCTAGCCCCCATGTTGTTTTGGCCGAGAAATAAGTTGCCAAGCACACAGGTGGATCTTCTTCTTTTTATTGCACCCGTGCCAAAGAAAGTTTTAGATTAACTGTCGAATTCTTTAAAGGATCAAGGAAGGAAAGTTTGTCAGTGCCAACCAATAGACTAGTTCGATTTCGAGAACATCCTTGATTAGGATTAATTGATCATCAATAGAAATCCATCTATTGCACTTATGACTTATCTGACATTCATACTTGGAAATAAGCCACTGCCAGTCCTCTTTCTTATACCTGTCAATCTTCAAAAAATAGCCAAGATACCTGAAATCAACTGAAAGATCAAGAATATTATAATGAAAAATAGCCTTTTAATTCTCCAAATCATTTTTTTGCAAACCATACTAAAGGAAAGAAGTTTTCTTTTCATTGATCTTAAGACCAGATGCATTACAAAATCATCCCAAAACTCTTTTAATTTCTTGCCACTCCGCAATAGTTTCTTTAGTCATAATTAGGATATCATGTTAAGCCCTAATATTGGCTCATTACCCCTTAATTGGGGCATATTATATTAGTAATGTTATTTTATTTATGTCGGATTTAGGCCATTAGTTGTAATTATACCTCCT
>SNQJ01S0057978.1:16001-38049 GCA_010110895.2 Picea sitchensis | reverse complement strand
CTCCATAAAATGTGCCTCATACTTGGGCACCGTACGACCTCCCTGTCGTAATGCGTTGAACTCATTGAGCTGACGCTCAATGAATTCCTCTAAAAGGTACCTCTCTCAGAACCGTTCCTCGAACAGTTCCCATGACACGTCTTCAACGGACATGTTCAGCTACAGCAGGAGCGTCTTCCACCATAGAAGAGCGCTCCCCTTTAGTTGAAAGACCGCTAGGCGGACCTTCATGTTGGAGGTATAATCGCGAAGTGCGAAGCACATCGCCATATTCTCTAGCCATGCCTCAGCGGCTACACCGTCCGGGGCACCCAAGAAGTCAAGAAATTTAACCTTCTCAAGTTCACGGTGAATGCTACCTGTAACGACCGGTGCGCGCGACGAAACCTCAGCGGGTGCCGGGGCCCTGGACTCGTCTCTGTCCAATCAACTAATCAGAGCCTCAGACATGCGCTGAAAGGATCTCATCAACCCAACCACATCGCCAATCGCTTTCTTCTCCTATCCGAGAACCTGCTTGCCTCCCTCGGGGTTAGACCCCTCAGGTGTGGATGCTACTGGAGGCGTCACGCCTCCTCCTCTAGCACCCCGTCGTCTACCTCCGCGACATCCTCTAACCATGATTTCCTACACGCACACAATCAACTCGATCAACAACAGTATAATAAAATCAATCGTGACAACGGAAGCCGTAGCGAATCCCAAGTCACGGGTCGAACATGGCTCTGATACCATATGTAACACCCTCCTCGTTACGACGACCCAAATCTAGTAACTAGTGCAATTTTTTTTTTGTGTGTGTGTTTAAAAAGTGTGTGCGCGTGTGTACAAAGGAAACAATCAACACAATCGACTCTACGTTGCCACCCGACGATGAATAAGACGCAACCATGATGAACATAAAAAGATGACAAGGATGCACGACAAGTAACTGCATGCATAAACGACGATCACATGACGATAAGTAAAACTGACTACCCGCCCGTCCTACCTTGCAATGGTTAGGACCTCCAAGACACATAAGCAACACTCAAGCCCAGGTTCCCATCGATTTTAACCATTTAAGGTCTCAGGGTTGGCGACTGTTCTGAGGAACATGGAGGTGTCTACAACCCTCCCGACACAGGCAAAAAATCCCACTAAGCTAAGGACTATCATCAGACCAAACCCAAGGAAACCAACATTAACAATTAACAATACAATAACATAACCCTTCAATTTCGAGCGAGAATTAGAAATCAAAATCCAACATTGTGCATGGCGCGCAACCAAAAGTCTAAACATTTAACATTTATTCAACCCAAATTAAATTAGAGGCGCGCAAGGTGTCTGATATACATAAACTATCTAACAGTAACCAACTCAAGGCACAATTCCTTTTAATTTCCAGGCGCCCTATTTGATCAATCAATCATTAATTAAACCATAACACCTATAAATAATCTGCGATATCATTACGATAAATGATGACCACATGATCATGTACATCCCCATGAATATTAGTGTTAACATAAGATATTGCACAACATCGCATTATTAATGACCTTACCTCGCATTGACATCCCATTACATTCCAGTACCCTACATTGACCTTTCACTATCATTTCATTCCATTCCATACCATTATATCAACTTCCATTGCTTTGTAAAAACATTAATTAAACATTAATTGAATTAAATAGCTTTCTATTATTGAATACTAACTAAATAAGTAAATTGTTGTTTCCTTTATGGCTGTCATAAAATAATTCTCAATCTTCCCTCTACTCTAATTTCATCCAACTAGCCACTAATCGGCTGCATTAGTAAAATCTTAAGGTAAAAGTAAAAGTTCGATGCAAAGGTAAAATGCTTAACTATTATAATTTTATTGATTATAATATTATTAAAAGAAAAACATCCATAACTAATATAATGAAAAGGGAATTGTAGAGTCATGAAAATAATAATAATAATAATGGTTAAAAAAAACTTGTAATTGAATTGGGGTCAACGACCTTCGATCCAACTGCAAAAATCTGAGAATTAAAGACTGGGTTGTCCACTGGATGCGAGGTTTGAATTTTCCATTGGATAATAAATTTGGCACAAAATTTTATTCCTCTAAATAGTCATTATAAACTTACATTCTAAATAATCATCCGAATTTTATTGTTCTAATCGATCATCGAAACTTAACATTCTAAATCACTATGAGTTATTAACCAGACTTATTAGTGTCGGGTTCATTGGCGGATTAATACAAGATCTGAGACCATTATGGTCATATCCAGTTGTATTGTGTTCCATTCCTTTCATCGGATTGGATTTACATTTACTGTTTGCATTCCTGGAGAAGAAAGGTGTAACAGAATTGAGGTCAATCCCTGAAGCCTGAAGTGGCTGCAAGAAGGGTAAGTAGTGTAGTAAAAAGGTCAAACCTTCAACGATGAAACTGAAACCCGATCCGAAGCATAAATCAAAGGATGAAAAAAATAAAGCGGTACGTGGAGGCCCGAAATCAGTGGGGAACATGCGAGCTCATGCCAGAGGTTCACGAAATCAAGGGGCAGCTAACCAGAAGGCAAATACCTACTCAGCGACCTTCAGAAAACCAAAAACGGTCTGAAAGAGAATCTAACATTAAATCAAGGCAGAACATTTAACGAGGGTACTGTACAGACGCGGGCGTTAGTGCAGGTCGATGTTTCATCGGAAGGCCGCAAAATCGATGCCATTATCACAGAGTGAAAGGAATAACCCACAGACAACTCAAAGGCAAAATTTAATGGCAGCTTGAGGTTACGCATCAAGAACCAAGCTGAGGAAAAACAATGCTACGGCAGGGGATAACCACATCGTAGAGGTAGGTGGTCTAAAGTGCGCGGGTACACAGAGGATATTTACATATTCTTGTAGGAGTGCTCCAGGTTCAAATCCTGGCGTGGAGGATTTCCACGAGCTTCAAAAGTGGCCAAGACTGGGTGGAAACCTGGTGACCTTGATGGCGCACAGATACAGAAGGTCAATAGAAGCAGGTTGGTTATCAGGCATCATTGTCGAAGGGTTTAAAGAGAGACACAACAAAATAATCTTGATCAAAGGAGTACGACTCCCTTTTTACCTTCCTGCGATCCCAAGGGGCATGTTCCCACATCCCCGATCCCGGAGCATTTGAAAATAATGTATTCAGGCTTGAGCACTAACAATAGCACAGGAGACCCTCAAGGATAAACATTCCAGCCAAGGAGACTTAACCCTGGTCGGTGTGTTCGTTTACCAACAGAGCAAAAATGAATTCACTCTGTAAAATCACCATACCGGCGAAAGGCTGCGTCAAGCCAACTCTGACAAGGGATAAATTCAAAGGGCTCCTAAAATATAAAAGGAAGAGACCATGAATCTGAAATTTTATAAGCCCCAAGGATTGACCCCAGGCTGTTTATTGGTTCCATGATGAAATATTTCACCAGCTACGAAAGTTCAGAGGGAACAAAATATAATATGAATATTGAAGAATTCGAGCATATATTTCTGTGAGTAAGGCAAGTGACTAGCTTCAGAAAATTTAAACTTGCTAACACGCTGGAATCATTGAACCAGAATTAAAAACACCAAAGTCTAACGCTAATGACATAGCTTATCCAAAGGGAAAAATACATGTATATTAGAGGTAATTTATCATATATTTTTAACAAGTTACCATCGAATATTCAGAACCCAGCATAACTCATATTGCAATCTACTCTACTAAATAAAGAACATACAGTGGCCTCTTCGCCCGCTTCGAAGGACGTCCAAACGTTCAGAGTCGCTCCCGCCCCGTGCCGCTCCTGCTCGCCGACCGTCGTGACTACACCGGTAACTCCCAGCCAAATGCTAGGGCTACTCTGCTTCCCCCTTAGCCCCCCGAGCCGCAAAGGGGCCACACAAGATCCAAAAGATAAGTCTAGCTTCTCAGCTCGCCTCGCAAGGCTGGGCTACCACTCCAATCCGAGCTGAGAAAATCCCAACTCCTCACAAGCAATCAGTCAAGCCACAATCCGGCAGCGTAACGTTACACTTACAACCGATCCCCTTTCCTCCTCCCTTCTCTTTCTTTTATCCAGTTTTTGAGACCCACCCTTGCCCTAAATCACATTTAATTTAAGTTTTAATGAAAACCCCCTAAAAATTCTCTGTCTTACAAGTGTCACTCATCCCCCACGTTTCTCCAAAATTATTTTCTTCAATTTTATTAATCTCATTTCCTATTTTTTATTCCTTCATTTACTTACACTTTAAAACCAGGAAAGATAAATGCGTAATTAATCTTTTCATTTTTATTTTTTAAATTCATAATTTTTTATACTTCCACGAGTTAATAATTAAATCCTTCTTTTTCAAATTTACAACCACCAGTTTGAATTAATTTCTTAGTCTCTTTATTTTACCCTACACTTTATGAGAGGGGCTAAATTACTCGCATAGCTTAAATTTGGGTTTTTGTTTAATTTTATTATTATCTTTTTTTTTTTTTTCTTAGGGCCCCCCTTTTTTTAAGGTTAGACTAAAATTTTACCCTAGAAAGTTTTTGACTTAGGACTCATAATGCAGGCGGTGACACTTGGTTAGAGTTGTTCTTAATGATTTATTAAGACATTATGTCTTAGATATGGGTTTTATTTCTTCCTCATCCTTCAGTCACGATGTACCCGCCGGTGCCTCGTGCTCTAAGGGTGCCACTCATATCCTTCCATTTTTTCGCCATACGTGCCCTTGGGGATGCACCACGTGCTCCAAGGTGCCACTTGCTTCTTATTGTTTCTTTTGCGATGTTTCCCTTCGGGATGCACCCACGCGTGCTCAATTTCCCACTCGCTGACTTAGTGATTGGTAGACATCTATAACCCCACAGGTCAACACTTTCAGCCGGTGAACTTAATGCGGGAGACTAAGGGATCTAAGGAATAAGGCCCATGCTTATTGTGTGCCTTAGAATCATCATGAGCGGCTATCACAATCTACCCTCATGACATCATATGTATTCTCGAACTAGGTAATGCGTTGGCTATAGTTCAAACCACGGCCCGGAGTGCTAATGGAATATGGCGGGCACATTGTCCACGCCTCTCCCTCAACCTCTCACGGAGCTGTGTGTGGCTTACTCCCATGTGAGTGCAGTGCGACGGCGTCTATCCTCGGCCGACATCATCAATAATCGTGTCAGAACATGTAAACATCCATATCATCAAATCAATGAAATATCGCGAGCCGTAATCACCCCAAATAGCACGCCACGACTCAATGCCGGGGGTCCAAGGGGGTTCCACAGATGCCTCTGCATCCTCAAGGGTCTGAAGACCACGCACTCAATAAAAGCGAGTCAATAGCACTGTCTACATCAAATAGTAACAAATCATGTGGCGTCTATGCATCTTAATCAAGTATAAATGTATTAACATCGGAAAATTCCAGATCACTTGCGAGAAAGTGGCCTCAAATAATAAGTTCTCTCGGTCATGAGGCCGGGATGTTACAAAATAAACCTCTAGAAAATCCTAGTGGACTCTGTTGATGAAGGTGGAGAAATGCATAGGGACATAAATGAACTACAAAGAAGATGGATTGATGGAAGCTAAGTTCATGGATTCAATAGAAACTATTGGATACTAAGATGGATGGCTTAAAATGGGAGATCATGGAAGTGTTGAAAAATTTTGTATCAGAGGAAGCACCGAGGTGAATCCCATGAAATTCATGGTGAGGGAACAAGGAGCGTGAATAAGGAATGGAGAAACTTCAACTTGGTTTGAAGACCAACCAGTTCTAAGATTGATATGAGGAAGTTTGATGGCAAGGACTTAATCACATGGATACTTGGATGGCTTTGTTCACCATGGAAATCACTCGTCCTTGGAAAATTTTCCTTGAGGAAGAAGGCGTAGCACACACTATGAGGATACAGGGGAGCCAAATACCTTCTTTAGCAATTGATAAATCTCAAGAAAAGAGTTCGATTCAAGGTATTGAGAACTTCCAAAGATTGAATATAAAAGTGTATTCCAAATGAGCACTTGATTGATGTATTCATAGGAAATTTAAGGGATAACTTTCAACATTGGGTTCACCTTTGGAACCCAAATCATTAAATTCATTAAGGTGGCAAGAAATGTTGAAGTAAAATATGGCTATATTACTAGAAGGACCTATCTAACATCTATAGAGAACAATACTCCTTCTCCCTAAAATACCTCAACCTACAAGGTTGACACCTCAACAATTGGAGGGAAAGAAAAGCACAAAAGGTTTATGCTTTAATTGTGACGACAAATTTAATTAAAGGGACATAAGTGTGGTGAGAAGTAATTATTCTACATAGATTGTGAAGAGGGGAAGAGAACAAGAACCATCTCAAGATGAAAGCATTGAAGCAATTTCATGAAGAGTTGACTCCACGATATCGTGTAATGCATTGGGTAGATTAGCACTCCTCAAACCCTCCAAGATCAGAGGATACATCAAAATAAAAGGTAATAGTCTAATTGATTAGGCGGTGCTCATAATTTCGTTCACTATAAATCAGCTAAAGATCTCGATTTCTTTGTATATCCAACACTAGATTTCCAAGTAATGATTGCATATGGAGAGGAACTATCAATTTACTCTAGGAAAATGCACTAGGTCAATATTATTATGGGGGAATATGTAATGAATAGTCCAATGATTGCTATACCCATGGGTGGTGGGATGTTGTACTAGGAATCCAATAGGTTAGAATCATTAGAGCAGTGGCTTTTAATTTTCAAAGAACTTTCATGAAATTTTCATTGGAAGGGAAAATAAATTGAGTTAAGAGGTATCACGGGGAGGCCCGGTAAGGTGATAAGTTCTAATGACATGACAAAATTATGAAAAAAGGGCATCAAGGCTTTGTGCACAAGTATACTCACTATATGTTAAAGCGTCTAGGGCATGTTCCTCAAGATCTCAAAGGATCATTGATAAGCATTCAAAAATTATTTGAAGATATTCACAAAGGTCTCCCACCACTTGAAATCATGATCATGAAATTCACCTAATTCCTTGGGTGTTCCTCTAACATCAAGGCCATATAGATACCCTTATGCACGAAAGACTGAAATTGAGGGCATGGTTGAAAAAATGTTAGAAACACTACATTGCTATGGGCCCTAGCTGAAAGTTCTTCTATACACCAATGGTAAATGGTATTCAAGAAAGATAGCCATGGTGTATGTGTCCCACATATTATAGAGATCCAACAAGATCAATATTAAAGATAGTTCCCATTCCGTCATTGATGAATTGTTAGATGAACTACATGGAGAAAATCTATTTCTAAAAATTGGATCTTCGTTAGAGGGGTATCATCATATGAGAATGAAGGAGAGAAGATATCCCAAAACAGCATTCCAGAACTCCTTGAAGGCCATTATGAATTTTTGTTCATGCCTTTTGGCCTTACAAAATCACCTTCCACATTCCAAGGGTTGATGAATTCATTTCCAAGCCCTTCCTTAATTGTCTTAAGTATTTTTGATGATATATAATCTATAGCAAGTCTTGGGATCATCTGCAACATGTTATTAAGTGCCTAACTACTAAAAGAACAACAACTATATGCCAAACCATCCAAATGTTGCTTTGGGTAAAAGCGGGTAGAGTATTTGGGTCATATTGTATCTCCTTAGAGGTGTCAAGGTAGACCCTAAAAAGATTAAGGGCATGATGGGCCGGTAGATTCCCAAAACATTAAAAGAATCTTAGAGGGATTTTTGGGTTTGACATTACTACATAAAGTTTGTTTGAACTATGGAAGAATAGCAACACCTTTATGACACTAACTAAGAAGGACAAATTTTCATGGACTCCAGAGGAAAAAAAATATTTTGAACAACTTAAAGGGTGATGTGTAAAGCTCCTTTCTTAACCACTCCACATTTCACAAAAACCTTTGTGTGGAATGTGATTACCTCGAGGAAATGGAATTGGTGTTTTTCCCTAATGCAAGAAGGAAGACCCACGGCTTTTGAAAGAACAAATCACTCAAGGGGAAAGGACTTACACAAACCCATTTATGAAGAAGGAAATGATGGCAATACTACATGCATTGAAGAAATAAGTCCCTTACCTATGGGTAGGCACTTCAAAGGTCAAAGAAAGCAGGATCATGATAGTCTTAAATACTTCTTGGAACAAGACTATCTTGAGCTCAACAAAAATGGGTAGCAAAGATATTGGGTTATGATTTTGAAATGCGTTTATAAAGGGGAAAAATGTTGTGGTAGATGCACTCTCAAGAAAGGATGGTGAGGCCTTTCTTTCAATGCGATCTTAAATCATACAACCAGATTAGATAATAGAAGCAAAGGAATGGAATGGAAAAATGACAAAAAATTATAGGCCAGTGATTCAAAGGTTCTTGTGAGGGATTCCAATGATCGAGATACATTTACATGGAAAAATGATTCACACTATAATTTTCAAGAATGCTTATATTTATGTAAGAACTCCCAACTCAAAAAGGTGCTATTGGAGTTGAACACCTCTCCGATTGGGAGGGGCCTTTCGGGGATTTTTGAAAACATACCATAGAGGTAAGAAGGATTTTTTTGGGAAGGTATTAAAACTATTTAAGAGGTTTGTGGAAGAATTTTTTGGTTTGCCAATAAAATAGGTGGAAACAATTAAGATCAGTGTTTTAGCCATTATCCATCCCAAAATTCGGCTTCAGAGGAGGTTTCCATGGGATTTCATCACAGGGTTACAAGGTTTGAAAGGAAAGAGTGTCATGTAGTGGTGTTTGGAAGTAAGACTGACCAAAAGTATGCACACTTTTTTGTGCACTATCTCATCCCTTCGTAGATGCAGTTGCCACCACATTCATGGGAGACAGTTTCCAAAAAGCTACATGGCAGCCAAAGATTATTGTAAGTGGCAGTCCCATCTTCGAACATTTTTTGGACATAGTAATTTTCTTGGTTTGGGTGCTCGAGGTGGCTCATAGCTCATCCTATCATCCTCGATATGATGGAAAACCGAGATAGTGAACAAATGTCACAGAGAGGAAACACCTTCGTTTGCTTTCATCTAGATAAACAAACCTGGTTCAAATGGTTACCAGCAGCAAATGGCGGTATGTACTTCCTTTCATCTTGCAACAAAAGAAATGACACCATTTATGGCACTAGGATACACCACCTCGCTTCCATCACTTCTTCTCTAAAGAAAAATCTAAGGTTCAAGCGATTGGAAGATCACATGAGAATCAACAACAAATTCTCAAATCTTAAGTAATGACGACCATGACGCGAGTGCATGAAACAACCATGAGATCAACATCGTGGTGAAGAACTTTGGTAGTAGGGGTTTGGGTGTTTTTAGGACTACAAACATACAAAGCGGATGTCCCTCAAGCAGAAGACCGAAGGATAATAAATTATCGCAAAAGTACTATGGACCTTATAATGTGTTTACCAAAGATTGGTACTATGACATACAAATTGGGTTGCACATCTTCACGAGTACACCCGGTTTCCATGTTTCATGCTTAAAGAAGGTTATAGGTGACAAGATCCCAGGTTCAAACTATATTGCAGGAACTTGACGAGGAAGAATCCATATTGGGGCACAGAAGCCATCAACTGACACAGAATTAGCCCGACTAAAGGAATAGATCCATTTCAAATTATCTCATTAAATAGAGGAAACTTCTTGGTAGAGGATTTCCCACTTAAGGAAGATGAGTCTTTTATACAAGCATCCAGAGTTACTCAGTTCGCGGAGAACACTTGTCTCGAGGGGAGGGGGCATGTTAAGCCTAATATTGGCTCAACACTTGTCTCAAGGGGAGGGGCATGTTAAGCCCTAATATTGGCTCATTACCCCTTAATTGGGGCATATTATATAAGTAATGTTATTTTATTTATGTCGGCTTTAGGCCATTAGTTGTAATTATACCTCCTAGTCTCCTATATCTACCAAGGAGACATTTTTATTTTGAATCATCTTGTACTTGAACATTTAAGTGGGGTAAAAGGAGGTTGCCCCCTTGAAGAGGCTTATTATCTGAAATTACCTCTTTTTCAAGGCGTTGAGTACTTTTTCTGAGGTTTTTCTATGCTATATTGATGCTTGGTTCTTAACATATCATCGACAAATAGAAGATGGAGGACCCTTATTAGCCTAGAAACTTTAATGTTCATCGGTAATCCTTCCTCTTGACTTCTTTTTAAAGCCAAGCTCAAACCTTCAATAATTAAATGAAAAGTAAGGGCGATAGTGGGCACCCCTGTCGAAGAACTCTTCCACTATTGAAAAAACCCAAAGGCTCCCCATTAATTAAAATCACATAGGTTGCTGATGTGATCCAACCCATAATCCACTTAGTCGTTGGCAGACCAAAACCACATTGTATTAAGACCAGCCTGAGAAAATCCCATCTTACATAGCCATAGGATTTCTTCAAATCTATCTTGAGGATTAAAGCTTGGAGTTTTTTGTCTTTAATATTGTGTAGGCATTCCTGCACCATCCCAACTACATCTATAATTTTCCTTCCTTTTAAAAACCCAAATTGTTCCTCTGACAAGGCACGGGACAGAATCGGTCTCATACGTTTGGCAATAACTTTAGAAAATATCTTATAGCAAAGATTGCATAGAGCAATCAAATGAAATTCCTCAAAGGTGGTAGGGTCATTAACTTTCGAAATAAGTGTAATAAAATTTGAATTAAGAGCTCTGTTCACTTCACCGGTTAGGCGCGATTCCTCAACAACATCAAACAAGTCTTTTTCAACCAAATCATAAAATTGCAGATAGAATTCCACAGTCCATATGTCTGGTCTAGGACTTTTGTCTTTGGAGAAACCTTTTAATACCTCTAAGACTTCCTCCTTAGAAACAGATTTCTCTAATAGCATAAATTCCTCCTCATTAACCATCCTTGGAAATAATCCCACCGATGCCACCTATTCCTCAATCGTGTTAATGCTTGATTCTTGATAGAATGTATGACGCCGACCACACCCTCTGCCTCGGCAAAGGCCTCTGCACTGACCTTCCGATCTTAAGGATCATTCTAATTCCACCTTTGAGATGAAGTGGCTCTTTGGTTCCTCCTTGGAATCTCTAATAAAATCAACCCACAGGACTTTTCTGCTCCTTACAGCCTTTTGGCCCGATCACTTTTCCGTTCACAACATAAAATAAAATTTCGGGCTTCGGGGTTTTACAATCCCCGATGTCACGAACCTTTGTCTTCCCTATTTTCTGATCTTCGATATCCCGAGATGCTTTAACTTCCATTAGCCCCCTGGACTAGACTTTTGGTCTATACGACCTCCCCTTATATGACCGTAGTCCTATCTCCTTTCGGGATTTCAGATTTTCGAAAGCGGAAATGTATTGGAGCTTTTGTCCTCAGGATCCCTGATCCTTCGAATTTCGATCTCCCAATATGATTTCCTTTTCGGGACTTTCCTTGAAAGTCGAGATTGTTTTCACACGTCCTCAAAGATGGACGGTCCTCGCCACTTCGCAATTTCGGGAAAACAAATGCCTTTGGGTTCTTTCCCAAGGGACTCCAGAAGTTCTGATTCCCGACCTCCCGTTGTGACAAGATGACGTCAGTTGGGCCTTGTAGCAGAGATTTCCTCCTTATCGGGATTTTGGACTTCATAGTTTCGAAATGTAAGTGTTTCCTGTCTTCACGATTCGTGAAACGCCAAACCCCAACTTCAAGGATTTCCGCCACCCGTCCCAAATGGATGGATGGTCCAGATCAAATATCGGACTTCGCCTGATGTGAAGTAAAAAACGCTCACCTATGTGAGTCCCGGTGTCTAGATCTCTGAATTTGATGATCGCGTGACATGCGTCCTTCCTTAGATCAAGGGATGAAATTCTTTCGCTATTTTGGGACTTATAAAGTTTCGAACCCTTGGTCTCTAGACTTCCGAGATGCCAATGACTCTCGATCTATGCTACGTGTCTCCACTGATGGGCGGTTCTGATCTGTTTCGGGGTTTCACCGTGGATTTACCCAATCTCTTGTCCATAGGACTTCCCATATCCCGAACCCCTTTCCGGGACCTTCGCTCTGCTTGAGAGGGTTTAAAACCCATGCAACTCCTGTCAGATCAGACGACTGATGGCTGTCAAAGTGAGGATCCAATGGCTCACAATCTCCTGAACTCGAACCTTTTTGGAATACTCATCGTAGCTCCCCTACACCTTCGCGAGATCTAACGGCTCACGAGACTTCGCGAATTCTCCACAAAGAATTCCG
The DNA here is from genome assembly GCA_010110895.2 of Picea sitchensis. Classification (NCBI taxonomy): domain Eukaryota; kingdom Viridiplantae; phylum Streptophyta; class Pinopsida; order Pinales; family Pinaceae; genus Picea; species Picea sitchensis. The sequence goes on along the minus strand of SNQJ01S0057978.1, from coordinate 25,779 downwards.
TTCGTCTCCCTCTCTTTCCTTCAATGATTTCGCAGGTTCGAATCCTTCTGAGTTTCTTCCCAACTTCGAATCTTACAAGAACCTCCTGCACGCACTCCTTGCGACAAACCTTCAAGGGTTTCTCAGGGTTTTCAGACCCTATATTCGATCTTGGTCTGTTCACACCTTGCACAACTCCTGTGTCAAATATTCCATTCAGAGGAAATGAGAACAAAAGCTATCCCATCTGAGAATTCCAGAGACAAATCTCTAAATCCTTTGTCAACACACACCTTGCGGACTATTCAACTGCACTCCTTGCAGGAATCCTTACTTAGATAGAGAAACAATTGAAACTCATTTCCATTACCCTTTCCTCTCAGATTTCAAACATTTAACAAGAAATCACTCATACATAGCATAAAAGAAATTGCATGACAAGAAGAGTAAAACCATGAACATACCATTCAACATACACATACAAGAAACAAATACAATGCCATGAATCTGAATGAAAGACTTCTTCTATTAACTCAAATCTCTGTACATGGGTGTTTTCTCAAACACAGTTTCTTTTTCTCGGCTCTGTGTGCTCTTCTCTTAGTAATGTTCTTCTCTATCTATCTTTTTTCTCCTCTCTGTTCTCTCCTTTTTACAATAATATAATGAGGGTGTCTATATTCCATTTCCCTCTGTCATTTTAATTTGTCTAATCTATGCATTAAAGCTACCTAATAACATAAATGCCTTCTTATTCCTTCAGACGAGAGCGGGTCGCTCAAGGTCTGATTACAATCTATTAGTACGCCTTTCCTTAACTATCACATTTAAGTTTGGCGCATCCAATCTTCAAAATTTTTTAAACAATTTATCATGTGCTCAAAATGTGTTGTGTTTGCCCCTTGCTTGCTTGACGTTGACGATGCTCCTGCATCATACTCCCTCACTTGAAAATTTTCATGGACTCCTGTCCATGAGCTCTCACGTGGTCTGCCCATGCTTCTGAATATCTTCTTCATTCTCCCAGCTAGCATCTTCAACTGGATGTCCTTTCCACTTGACCAAGTATTCAAAGTATCGTTTCCATCTGGTCTTCTGGCCAACCCTTTTGTCTAGTATGCTTTCCATCTGTGGCCTTTCTGCAACAAGCATCTGTTTTTTCCACTGGATCTCTGGTTGTTCATTACTTGTTCCTGCCTCCCCAATTTTGTATGGGTACAAATCTGATACATTGAATATCGGAGAAATTTCGATCCCATCGGGTAATTCAATCTCATAAGGATTTGCTCCAAATTTATTCAAGACCTTACATGGTCCGATCTTCTTCATCTTCAGTTTGTTATATGTCCCCTTCGAGAATATTTCCTTTCTCATATGTGCTAGAATCAAATCACCAACCTCAAACTGAAGTTGTCTCCTGTGTTGATATGCTCTTCGTTTATATTCCTAGCTCAAGTTCTGTAAATGCTCCTTCACCTAGCTGTGAAGTTCTTTCATCGCCTCTGCGAAATCTTCTGCACTAGCACTCTTAGTCGCAATCTGTTCTGAATCCCTCAGCTCAGAAATTCCTCTCGGCTGCATGCCATAAACAATTTGAAATGGACTTTGTCCTATGCTTCTGTTAACTAAGTCATTATAAGCAAACTCTGCCTATGGTAATATGTTGTGCCACTAGCTGTGGTGTTTTGTCACCAAGCTCCTCAGCAAGTCTCCTAAACTCCTGTTTACCACTTTTGTCTATCCATCCGTCTGAGGATGATAAGCTGAATTGAATGATAAATTTGTTCCCATCTTCTTCCATAAGGTTCTCCGGAAGTGTCCTACGAACTAAGTGTCTCGATCCGAAACTATGCCCCTTGGTAAGCCGTGAAGTCGAATGACTTCTTTGAAAAACAGGTCCGCAATATGAGTTGTGTCACTAGTTTTCTAACATGGAATAAAGTGTGCCATCTTGGAAAATCTATCCACCACCATAAATATTGAGTCAAATCCTCTTTGTGTTCTTGGCAACCCCAATATGAAATCCATGCTGACTGCATCCCACGGCCTCTCAGGTATTGGCAATGGTTGATAAAAACCTGCATTCTGCCTCTTTCCATTTGAATGCTGACAAATTTTGCATCTGTCTACAAATCTTTTGACGTCAGCTCACATTCCTGGCCAAAAATGTGACTCATTCAGCTTTGTGAACATTTTGTCATGACCAAAATGTCCGGCCAATCCTTAACTATGTTTCTCCTTCAGCAATTCTCCCTCATGGATCATTTTGGAATACAGAGTTGATTAGCCTTAAATAGTAATCCCTCCTGGATCATGTATTATATCCATTGACTTCTCTCTCTGAGAATTGGATTCTCAGCTACATCATATGCCTCCTTAAAATCTGGATCATCTATGTACGTGTCCCTGAGGTCACCAAAACCCAGTGTTTTAACTCTGAACTCCTACAACAACAAACATTTCCTGCTCAAAGCATCAACAACCTTGTTAGCAGTTCCAGAAATATGCTTAGTTACAAAAGTAAAGTTCTTCATGTATTCAACCCATTTTACATGTCTTTGATTCAACTTTTCCTGTCAAGTCACAAACTGCAGTGCATGATTGTCACTGTATAGGACAAACTCCTTCGGAATCAAATAGTGTCTCCACTTCTTCAATGCCTAAATGATACATATAACTCCTTGTCATATGTGGAGTATTTCACCTTCGATTCATTCAGCTTCTTGCTGAAGTATACTATCGACATGTCTTCTTGACTCAAGACTGCCCCTATTGCAAATCCACTTGCATCGCATTTCACTTGAATTTTTTTTTTGAAATCAGGCAACACCAGAATTGGTTGCTCTGTGATTTTCCTCTTCAAATGATTAAAACTCTTCTCAGCCTCTTCTATCCAGTGAAAATATTTGTGTCTTTTCTTCACTGTGTCCATCATTGGTGCACTAATTCTACTGAAATTCCTGATGAAATTCCAGTAGAAACTAGCCAATCCATGAAAACTTCTCACCTCAAATATGCTCTTTGGTGATGGCCAATTCTTTATCACTTCCACCTTATCTGGATCCATCCTTAATTTATCTGCAGAAATGATAAATCCCGAATAGATGAGTTTTGTCTTCATGAATGAGGATTTCTTTATGTTTATCAGCAACTTTTCTTGCTGTAATCTCTTCATCACTGTAGCTAAGTGTTTTATATGTTCTGCCTCTGTTTTACTGAAGATCAATATATCATCCAGATACACAATGAAAAATTCTCTGATGAACTCCTTCAGGACTTCATTCATCAACCTCATAAAGGTACTTGGCACGTTTGTTAAACCAAATGGCATAACAAGCCATTCATACAACCCTTCGTTAGTCTTGAAGGTTGTTTTCCATTCATCACCTTCCCTCATACGAATCTAGTGATATCCACTTTTCAAATCAATCTTCAAAAGACAAATTTCCCCACTTAAGCAATCCATCAGATCATCCTTCCTTGGCAATGGAAATCTATACCTGATGGTTATATTGTTAATTGCTCTTGAATCAATACACATTCTCCAACCTCCGTCTTTCTTTGGACTAAGTATTGTTGGGACAGCACATGGACTCAAGCTTTCTCTAACCAACCCTTTGTCCAACAAATCCTGGACTTGTCTTTTGACCTCTTCATTCTCCTGCGTCGTTAATCGGTATGCTTCTTTGTTTGGTAAACTGGCTCCATGTATGAGATAAATATGGTGACTCACTTCTTATTGGTGGCAACGAACGAGGTAGTTCGTCCACTACTATGTCAACGAACCCTTCCAACAGTTCCTGAACCTCTTCTGGTAGATCATCTATCCTTGTGCTGGTTAAAACAATCATTAGCTTCCTAACCACAAAGAATTGTGGTTCCTCCTTCTTCTTGACCTCGGTAAGGAGTTTCTTCCCACTCATGAGAAGTACAGTGTTACTTACTTCAGGTTTCACTTCCTTATCTTTGATTGGAAGCAACATATGAGTTCTCCCATTCTTTTCTAGGGTGTATGTGTTCATCCTCCCATCATGAATCACATTTCTGTCATATTGCCATTTTCTACCCAACAATAAATGACAAACATCCATAGGAATAACATCGTAGAGTATCTTATCATTATATCCCCCTATCTTAAATTCAACTAAACATTGTTTAGTGACATTTACCTGATGTCCCTTTTGTAGCCATGAAACTCTATATGGACTTGGATGTTAAATCGTCTCCAGCTCCAGCTTTTCTACCATCTCTATTGAAACGAGATTATTTGTGCTACCACTGTCCACAATGACCTTGCATACCCTGTCCTTGGTTTTGCAAGCAGTCTGAAAAAGTCTGTTTCTTTGTATCGAACTCTCCACCTCCTTTTCTGGTGCTAAGAGAAATTTTCACATCATCAACGATCTTCCGCCTTCAGCATCTTCTGCCTCAACATTCCACCTCTGTGCTTCAGTGATGTGAGTCTCTCCACTCTCTTTCTTCTTATCTGGACATTCATAAGATTTGTGTCCATTCTTTCCACACGTGAAGCACTTTTTTACTCCACCTCTTCCTCTTTCTCTACCTCTAGTACGAGGAAAAGTATTATTATTAGCATAATCTCCTCTTTGTTCGGTATGCTTCCCTCTCTGTTCAACATATTTCCCTCACTGTGAGGTTCCACCTCTTTCAATTCGAGCCTGAGGTTTCTTCCAGTCCTCCCTAGGTTTTTGATTTTTATCTTGGACAATTGATTTGCCCCTGGCTTGACTTCTGCCTCAGCCTCTTTGACCCTAATTTCGGCTCAGATTCTCTTCAGCCTTTAGAGCCATATGATAATCATCTTCCACCGTTCAGATGGTTACCATGCTCATCTCATCCTGAATGTCATATGTCAAGCCATTCATGTACCTGGAAACCTTTTCATCATCGCTTTCCATATGACCTACCCTGATGTTCAGCCTGTAGAATTCTTTGGTATATTCCTTCACTGTCATCAGCTTTTGTCTCAAATTTTGCATCCTTCGAAATAGAGTAATCTGGTAATCTCTAGGGATGAATTTTTCCTTTATCTTCGCAATCATCCTATCCCAACTCTTGATTTTATGCTTTCCTTTGCAGCGTCTGTCAGCTTGTAGTTCATCCCACCACAATGTTGCATGTCCTTTCAACCTTGTGATGGCATGTCTGACCTTCTTGTCTTCTTCGACATCTTCATAGTCGAAATAAGTGTCCAGAGCTCTAATCCAGTCTAGAAGCTCTTCAACATCCAGGTTTCCCTCATAAATTGGGATGTCCGCTTTTGCCCTGGCACCCATCCTTGCGACGGCTCTAATCAAGCATTCATTTGTGGCATGTTTCGCTGAAACTTCTTCTTCTTCATGTTCAACTTCATTTTCACTTTCAGAATCACCAAGATCCCCAATACCAACTGTGCATCTCTGTGTCGTCTCCATGTCCTCAAGTCTGGTGCGTAAATCATGCATTTCTCTTACCATGGCTGGGTCAGGCACTTGCCTACCTCTTCTTCTTGGTATTTCCCTTTCCTCTGGTGGATCGGGTGTTTGCATGTCCCTTCGTCTTGGCGGCATGGTGAATTTTCCTTTTCATTGCCATAGAAACCAAAGAACCCTTTCTGGGCTCTGATACCAAACCTGACGCCGACCGCACCCTCTGTCTTGGCAAAGGCCTATGTGCTGACCTCCCGATATTAAGGATCGTTCTAATCCCACCTTTGAGCTGAAGTGGCTCTTTGATTCCTCCTTGGAATCTATAATAAAATCAACCCACAGGAATTTTCTGCTCCTTACAGCCTTTTGGCCCGATCGCTTTTCAGTTCACAACAGAAAATAAAATTTCGGGCTTCAGGGTTTTGCAATCCCCGATGTCGCGAACCTTTGTCTTCCCGATTTTTCGACCTCTGATATCCCAAGATGATTTAACTTTCATTAGCCCCCTGGACTAGACTTTTGGTCTATACGACCTCCCCTTATATGACCGCAGTCCTATCTCCTTTCGGGATTTCGGGTTTTTGAAAGTCGAAATGTATTGGACCTCTTGTCCTCAAGATCCCCAATCCTCGGAATTCCAATCTCCCAATATGATTTCCTTTTCGAGACTTTCCCCGGAAGTCAAGATTGTTGCCACACGTCCTCAAAGATGGACGGTCCTCGCCACTTCTTAATTTTGGGAAAACAAATGCCTTTGGGTTCTTTCCCACGGGACTCCCGAAGTTCCGATTCCCAAACTCCTGTTGTGGTGAGATGACGTCAGTTGGGCCCTGTAGTGGAGCTTTCCTCCTTTTCAAGATTTTGGACTTCGTATTTTCAAAATGTAAGTGTTTCCTGTCTTTAATATTCGCGAAACATCGAACCCCAACATCAAGGATTTCCGCCACGCATCCCAAATGGATGGAGGGTCCAGATCAAATATCAGACTTCGTCTGATGTGAAGTAAAAAACGCTCACCTATGTGAGTCCCGCCGTCCGGATCTCTAAATTTGATGATCACGCGACACGCGTCCTTCCTTAGATCAAGGGATGAAATTATTTTGATGTTTCGGGACTTATAAAGTCTCGAACCCTTGGTCTCTAGACTTTTAAGATGTCGATGACTCTTGATCTCTGCCACATGTCTCCACTGATGGGCGGTTCTGATATGTTTCGAAGTTTCACCGTGGATTTTCCTGATCTCTTGTCCACATGACTTTCGATATCCCGAACCCCTTTCCGGGACCTTCACTCTGCTTGCGAGCGTTTAAACCCTGTGCAACTCCTGTCAGATCAGATGACTGATGGGTATCTAAGTGAGGATCCAATGGCTCACAATCTCCTGAACTCGAACCTTTTTGGAATACTCGTCGTAGCTTCCCTGGACCTTCGTGAGATCTAATGGCTCATGAGACTTCGCAAATTATCCATAGAAAATTCCAGCCATCTGCCTCTCTTTCCTTCAATGATTTCGCAGGTTCGAATCCTTCTGAGTTTCTTCCCAACTTCGAATCTTGCAAGAACCTCCTGCACACACTCCTTGCGGAAAACCTTCAATGGTTTCTCAGGGTTTTCAGACCCTATATTTGAGCTTGGTCTGTGCACACCTTGCATGACTCATGTTTCAAATATTCCCTTCAAAGTAAATGAGAACAAAAGCTATCCTGTCTGAGAATTCCAGAGACAAATCTCTGAATCCTGTGTCAATGCACACCTTGCAGACTATTCAACTGCACTCCTTGTAGGAATCCCTACTTAGATAGAGAAACAATTGAAACTCATTTCCATTACCCTTTCCTCTCAGATTTCAAACATTTAACAAGAAATCACTCATACATAGCATAAAAGCAATTGCATGACAGGAAGAGTAAAACCATGAACATACCATTCAGCATACACATACAAGAAACAAATACAACGCCATGAATCTGAATGAAAGACTTCTTCTATTAACTCAAATCTCTGTACATGGGTGTTTTCTCAAACATAGTTTCTTTTTCTCAGCTCTGTGTGCTCTTCTCCTGGTAATGTTCTTCTTTATCTATCTTTTTTCTCCTCTCTGTTCTCTCCTTTTTACAATAATATAATGAGGGTGTCTATATTCCATTTTCCACTCTCATTTTAAGTTGTCTAATCTATGCATTAAAGCTACCTACTAACATAAATGCCTTCTTAGTCCTTCAGACGAGAGCGGGTCACTCAAGGTCTGGTTACAATCTATTAGTATGCCTTTCCTTAACTATCACATTTAGGTTTGGCGCATCCAATCTTCAAAAGTTTTTAAACAATTTATCATGTGCTCAAAATGTGTTGCGCTTGCCCCATGCTCGCTTGACATTGACGATGCTCCTACATCAACGTACTAAAATATCTCTGTGCTTCCCTCTTATTAGCATCCTATCCATAATGTGCCTGACCCGAGTCATCTTTAACCTCCCATATATGTTTTTTGTTCCGCCTGTAGCTGGCGAAATGATGAAAATATTTAGTATTCTTGTCCCCACTTTTAATCCACGTTTCCCTTCTCTTCAGACACCAGCGCTCCTCCTCAGCCAGGAGTAATTTATTTCTATCATTTTCAATATTTTTCAACCAAGATCTAAGTTCATGACTAAGATCACTTTCCAAAAATTGCTTAGTAAGAAGTGTGATCTTCGCTTCTAAACTTTCAAAGGCTAATAGTTCCTTCTTATTTTTTTCATCCAGCCACAACTTGACCCACGCTTTTAACACAGAAAGCTTCCTAGTTAGTATTCTTTGAGCTCCATACCCCTCCGCTTCCTGTTGGTTACACCAAACTGTCCGAACTAGGTCACAAAATAACTCTTCTTGCAAGCATTTAGGGTTGAATTTGAAGGGGTATGCAACATGCTTGTAACCATAATCTAACTGTAATATCACCGACGTGTGATCAGAAATAAATGGGAACTCCACCTGCGATCTGTACCTAGTAGCATCACATATGAGTGATTCTGAAACATATTCCATGTCTAGTCTCTTCTAAATCTCCTCCGCCCCTCTCCTACCATTATGACAGGTAGGCAATAACACTACAGGAATCACATCCACTAACTGATTAAAAGTAAAAAGATTTAAAAAAAAATCCACCAAAGGATCGGATAAGGCCACCTCGCCCAACACTTCATCAATGCTAGTAGTAAAATTCAAATCCCCCGCAAGGATGAGATTTTCCTGTGCTAGTAATCCTTTAGCTTCCATCTATTCCCAGAACTGTCTCCATCCAAAGCATGGCCCATAGGCATTTATAAAACTGATCCTTTTTTTATCAAGAATGTGGATACCTATCAATAAAATTCCACAAGCACTTAGAAAAGGTTGCAGCTAAAAAATATTGCGATTCCAAGCCACCAGAAGTCCCCCGGACTTCCCAACAGAACTAACAACAGTAATCATCCAATTTGGGAAAATAATATACATAAAATTCCTAGCCTTTTCCTCTGGGACAAGAGTCTCTTGGAAAAAAATAATATCTGGTTAGAGAGAAGTCTACGTAGGGTTGGAAATTTTAGGGTGCCACCTACCCCTCTTATGTTTATGGTTAGGAGGATCATGATTTTTCCCTTGCGAGGGATTTCATGCCTCTAAGCACCCCCAAATCAAGTGTGGAAACTAGAATCTGAACACCAGTATCACATGCTAACCCTAATATTTTACGTACACTGCGAGTTTTAATAGGAGAGGCATCCAAACCTAAGCCCCATGACCAAGCTAGTGTCTTCCCTTTTCCATCTCTCTCATCGGTCACATTATCACCCAAAACAGTGTAAATCCTAACCTTGTACAATATATACTGCAAACAAATATTCAGAAAAGAACAGAAAAGATACAATGGAAAATACAAACATTACACTGAGATTTTTCCCCTGGAAACCCAAACCATGAAAACCAGCATATTCTATATTCATTCATAGTGTTACGTTGTTTACAATACAATATACATATAGGAGCCAGTGGCATCAAAAACCCTAACACAATGACCTGGATTAGTCCAAAACCCTAATTCCTTATTCGAAAATAGAAAACCATCGAAAAAAAACCATGTGTCGAAAAACCACCTAAATACATGACACGTTTCCCGAGGTAGGTGTCACGTTTACTCGTGCAAAGAATATAACACATACCCAACATTCTCCCACTTGTTGTTTTCTTTGCATACAGGGGGTTACATGGTTATATAGTCAAAAATTCAGGGCAACAATGCCCATGGATCCTCTACACCAAGAGAACTTCTCAGTGCTCACAGATTTTGTTAATGAGTCTGCAACATTCTTCAAAGTGTCCACCTTCATCAGTGATACTTTCTTTTCTTC